>JAANIC010005860.1:339086-349782 GCA_017607545.1 Acromyrmex charruanus | reverse complement strand
TTAATTACGATTAAATTTAACCGGTTTATACTCGAGCAATTTTAAATCTTTATTAAAAATTATTATTTTAAACGGTAAATGATAAATATTTTTATAATTTATTTTTTCAAGAACTTCTTTGTTGTATGATATTTAATACGCAAATTTCGAACATCTTGTATATACAATTTAGATAGATAAATAGATAGATAGATAGATAGATAGATAGATCGAGAGAGAGAGAGAGAGAGAGAGAGAGAGAGAGAGAATTTAAGGAATATATTTAGATATATTTTGTAAATAAATCATTTTTAAAAATTATATATATGATTTCTCATAATTTTACGAGATTTTATTCAAATTCAATTATATGTATGTGAGATATAATAATACATGTTTATTTCATTGTTTCCAATATTTTTGTCGTGCAATTCATTGAACTGTTGAATGAATTTGTTTCAACGAACACAAGGCTGTACTAGATTTTACAAAGGTTCTAGATATAAAGTTTATATAACATTTTATATGATTTTCTAAAACGGTTCAATGATTCAGACAATCTACTTGTCAGATTTAAAAGAGAAATCGAAATCGTTCCTTGAAATATGTTTAAGCTTGCGCGCATTGAAATTGTTTTTAGCTATTTATGGCAAAAATAGAATGGAATATTTAATAAGAATTTTGAAAATAATTTAGATTTAGTCTTTGAAATATTTTTCAATAAAATCATCATTGACAGAAGAGTAAATTTATTATGAACAAATATTATTTCATATTGATATTTAATCTTTAAAGATAATGGATCTTTTTTTTAAATCTTGCGCCTTTTCCTTAAGTAAGATTTATTATAATTCATTATACTCACACTGTTTGCTTTAAAGTATGACATTGTATCAGTGCCACTGTAATGGTTTTCCATCTGGCAATATTTAAAAACAATCTCCTAAAAATTTGTTACAAAGGGTTTATAGATTCACTGCAATTTGATATTCATAATTAGAAATTCAAAATAGTAGATCTAACATTGCGATTTGACTATCAAAAAAATACATTTTTGTGAAACTCACAAAGAACTTTTTTGACATTGAAAAACAAATAATAATTGAAAACTACGTATATAAATGTATATAATAAAATTTTGAGAATGTATGGAAACGATAAATCGAATAAAGCGTGTATTGTACAGAACAATACACAAATGATGAAGCATGAATAAGGCTTATTAGTACATAAAGATGAGATACAAGCTTTTATTTGCAAGCTTTTATGTAGCGTAACATGCGTAACTACCTACCAGTTAATTTTAGTATTAAGAGTCTGGCAGAACGAGTATTAACGATAAGCATAGAAATTACAACACGAAAACTAGAATAGCATTTTATAATGGCGCTCCTGTCTTGTAAAGATTAATTGAATTTTAGAACTGCTATTAATCAATAATTGAATATTGTACAGGGGTGTGAATATTACATTCAAGCAACATAGATTAGATCACCAATAATTTTTTACTAATATTTTATGTAAAAAAATAAAACTAACGAATGAAAGTATCAAATTAAGAAAATAAACTGTTCTTTCACAATTATGTTTCTCAGAATTACGGCTTTATCTAAGAAGTTTGATCAGTTTCACGAATTTTCTATCGAGCAAATTAAATTGAACAACAATTAAATGATTCGTTGAGATTTATTCTTAGCTCTGTTTCCTCTCACGTTTTATTTTTTTCTCATTTTAACAATGAATTATTATGTGAGGAGCGCATGCAACGTTTTATTATACGCACAAATAAATTAAATTGCCAATTGGCAATTTGTCCAAATACTTGAGGGCACAGTCATGGCCACGTAGGTGGTGAGTTGACTGTGTTGTTCAAATGCTTTATCGATCACAGGAAAAGATTGCGACAAAAATTAAAGAAAATTTAGGAATTTGCAACGCAAACGAGTAGTTTTCTCTCTCTCCCTCTCCGTGTGTGTGTGTGTGTGTGTGTGTGTGTTTGTGTGTGTAAATATTTCTTTTGTAACTAATTTTTTGAGCATCAAAATACTTTGTCTTCCGAGGAGTACATCGTCCCGCGTTAATACCCTGATTTGGCCATGAGTGGATATTTTCAGGAGCGCCGCGAGGCGTCGGGGATTTCCAACATATGCCAAAAGCATCTTCAGCAACGAGAATGACTACGAGAAGCCGAAAAAAGAAGAAAAAAATGAAATAAAATATAAGATGATGAAGATTACATGAATTACACTATTTATATACATGTAATATATATATATATATATATATATATATTNATTACTTAATATCAAAATACTTTTTTCTAAAAATTAAGTTGCTGAACAATCAATTAGATTCATAAGATTCGTAAAGTTTATTTTATATGCCATATCTTATTTAAAGTGAACTTATATATTTCTGTTACGTTTTTTCGTATAATCTTCTTTAATTGTATTTTGTAATTTTTAATGTAATGTAAATTTTACAACGTTTTTATATAAACTGAAATTAAAAAAATGTGATCTCAACTGTAACACAGTGATAAGATCGCAATGGAAAAAAGTATTGTATTATTTTAAATCCTTCTAAAAAAATCGAATACTGCAATTTTTAAAACCTCCTTACTCTGTATAATATTCATTAATATTTCATAAAAATTAAAGATCTATTTCGAGATTAAAAATAGACAATCTCTTATGAGCTGCGGCAGATGAAGAACTGTTAACTGTAGCAACGGTGATGGCAACCCGCGTCTAGATTAGGAGATATTTACTGCCCGCAGGGATTTCTAAGAGAACGTGAACAAGAGAAAGATGAAGGAAGGAAAGAGAAGGGAAGAAAGAAGAATGACGACGATGACTAGGAACGATGCGTCGCGTCGCGGCGCGCGAACGGCGTCGCCGCCGTTTTCACCCAAAGGCGTCTCTCAAACCAAGCGATGTCGTGGCTACCCGGGCTTCCTGGTCCGTGTACCACCACTCGCGTGCCATCGGCGTGTTAGGCGTGGGCAGCATCGCTGGCTAGCCCTCGAGGCGTCTCGCGTGCCCATCTTCGGTAGCATCGCGTATCGCGCCACAGACGTTATATCTGGCGTCGCGACGCCCTCGAGCCTCAGCCACTCCTCAGCCGCCCGTCGATTCACAGCTCACCCTCACGGTTAGTAACATATCCGCGAAACGTTCCTTTCTGTGCTTGCTCGACATCTCGAAAATTTACGCGCGATTACAAAAGTTAAGTGTCGACAAGAGATTCTAAAAAGGAAAAAGAAACGTGTCAGTGTATAAATCAAAGGATTCGATTTAAAAATCAATTCTGTAATGCGATCAAAGTTGGGAAAAAAAATGGATTGATTCTAAAGTGAATTAAAGCATTGACTATAACAACGTTGTGTCATTGTATATAGCACAATAGAAAAATTCTTGCAAAAGACTCTGTATGTTATACTAGAGGAAATGTAATAGTCAATTATTTAAATATTATAGTATTGGTTAATATAAATTGGTTTTTTTTATAAAATAACTAGGATTTGATATCTTAATTATAATAAAAGGATAACATCAATATTTTAATCAATATGTTAATCATTTCAAAATAAATATAATTTAGAGTGTATTCCGAAAAATATCAAAAATTAAAACAGTATGAATTAATTGTTTTCAAAAAATAAAGATTATTATTTTATCGGAAATATTATTATTATTTTCTTAAATTTAATTACTTGATATCTTTGAAAATTCTAAAATAGTTAAAATAGTCAATTTAAATATTGAATCAGCTAGCTTAACCAGATATAATTATATATCTGCTTATAATTTTTTGAAAATATGTTCGAACGAAAATAAATAGAATTACACACAAATTAAGTGGAATTGATAAAAAAATGTTGTTATTTCAATTATACTCGGAAAAATCAAGAGAA
Organism: Acromyrmex charruanus; assembly: GCA_017607545.1. Taxonomy (NCBI): domain Eukaryota; kingdom Metazoa; phylum Arthropoda; class Insecta; order Hymenoptera; family Formicidae; genus Acromyrmex; species Acromyrmex charruanus. The sequence continues at coordinate 345,887 of JAANIC010005860.1, read as the reverse complement.
AACTAGTTTGTAATTCGATTTAATCGAATCCTAACTTAATCGAATAAATTGTTTTTACAGAAAAACTAAAGCAGCAGCAAAATGTGTGATGACGAAGTAGCAGCCCTCGTCGTAGATAATGGTTCCGGCATGTGCAAGGCCGGCTTCGCCGGAGACGACGCTCCCCGCGCCGTATTCCCCTCGATCGTTGGTCGACCTCGCCATCAGGGAGTGATGGTCGGTATGGGTCAGAAAGACAGCTACGTGGGTGACGAGGCCCAGAGCAAAAGAGGTATCCTAACACTAAAATACCCGATCGAGCATGGTATCATCACTAACTGGGATGACATGGAGAAGATCTGGCATCATACTTTCTACAACGAATTGCGCGTCGCACCAGAAGAACACCCTGTCCTCCTCACTGAAGCGCCCCTCAACCCAAAAGCTAATCGCGAAAAGATGACGCAAATCATGTTCGAAACCTTCAACAGCCCGGCCATGTACGTCGCCATTCAGGCCGTCCTTTCCCTATACGCTTCCGGTCGTACCACTGGTATCGTCCTAGACTCCGGTGACGGTGTCTCCCACACCGTACCTATCTATGAAGGTTACGCTCTTCCCCATGCTATCCTTCGTCTGGACTTGGCTGGTCGTGATCTTACTGATTACCTCATGAAGATCCTCACCGAGAGAGGCTACAGCTTCACCACCACGGCTGAGCGAGAAATCGTCCGCGATATCAAGGAAAAGCTATGTTATGTCGCTTTGGACTTCGAACAGGAAATGGCCACCGCTGCTGCCAGCACCTCTCTCGAGAAGAGCTACGAGTTGCCCGATGGTCAAGTCATCACCATCGGTAACGAGAGGTTCCGCACACCAGAGGCTCTCTTCCAACCTTCCTTCCTGGGTATGGAATCTTGCGGTATTCACGAGACCGTCTATAATTCCATCATGAAATGCGACGTTGATATCCGTAAGGATCTCTATGCCAATAATGTCCTCTCTGGTGGTACTACCATGTATCCCGGTATCGCCGATCGTATGCAGAAGGAAATCACCGCCCTCGCGCCCTCGACCATCAAGATCAAGATCATCGCTCCTCCTGAGAGGAAGTACTCCGTATGGATCGGTGGTTCCATTCTGGCTTCTCTGTCCACCTTCCAGCAGATGTGGATTTCCAAACAAGAGTATGACGAATCTGGTCCTGGCATTGTCCATCGCAAATGCTTCTAAACGCATTATTACACGATTGATGCAACAGCGTAATTTTCAAAAAAACACGTTTGCATCTCGGGAAGAACACACAAATAACATGCAATTCTGGCCCGAGCAATCAAGCTGCTATAAGAAAATATCAGAGCATTATCATCGTCTCTCGGTCCTTATCAGATCTCATGGAATCATTGTCACGGTTTCGTTCATCATTTTTGCACAAATAACGGCGACCTGGTTATCATCTTCAACGCCGTAATTTTTTGTAAAACTGCGCTCGGTACCATCATTGCTCACTTAATGTTATCATCATGGCCGAGGTAGTGGTTGGCGAGATTGGCTCTCGTCTCAGGACTTTCCTTACGATAGCCTTGGATGTTGTCAAGCATTGGAAAGGATCTTCGTATATATAAATGTAGATGGATGCTATCAAGTGCATCTTTTGATCCACGAATGAAATCTTCTGGGCAGATATAAGAACAGGCAGAAACCTCGAAATTATGCTTGGGACAACGAGCTTGAGACTACTTCGGGAAAGCTGGGCTTTTTTCACTGTCACGTGAGCGTTTCTCATCAACATTCGAGAAATCGACCCTCTCTTAATACGTACTACATATTGATTACGTCTAGTTTGCTAATCGAAGCAACTAAGTATCTACCAATGTACTTCTATATTTTAATTTATTTTGTAAATATTATACATTATGTTATTATATATTGTTATACGATGTCAAAGTGAATTCAAATACACATTATATCACATTATATCACTATTGTTTTTACTACATGAACTTTTTTATTACCTCCCGTTTAGCTTTATTTCTGCAATTCCTCTATATTATTCTACTTCTCACTCAAGTTCTACTTCTCTCTCAAATAGTACTTGAAACTTCCTCTTCAAGTTTTTACCTGTGATATATATTACTATATAATAGCACGTAAATTTTTAACTTTTTATTTGAGAGCTTATTGAGAGCAAACATTTGATTGAAAATAAGAAAATGCATGAATAGAAATATATAAATCATGTGTATATATATATATATATATATATATATATATATAAAGAAATTCTAAATATNTTAAACATTAAGAGAAAAGATAAATTTGCTTATGCGTTTCACAACAGTCTCAAATATTATTTAACAATCGCTGTAGTAAATAAATTTGCATTCTAATGTTATGCTAACGTATTTTCGCATCGTTCTTGTATCCAAATTTGTCTTCAATCGCGGCGAAGTTGTAGCCTGTGTTATTTTAAAATAACTGTTATCGTTATACGTATTATAGTCGCGATGAGTAACCTTGGCCTGATACAAGATACGTTTTAAATGCAAAAATTATCAATACATAATTTATTTTTCTTTTTTTTTTCTTTTTTTCTTCCTATTTTTTCTTTTACGATTCTAGTGAGTCTGGTAGAAGAAGACAAAGTATTCAACCAAAGGAATGCTAGCATTTTATTGGTTAGCATTTGAATGACTAGCATTTGATTGGCTGATCATGACGTAAGAAGAATATGCGCAATACGCATTAAGCGCACTGTTACACTTTGTTTTCTTTCACCATGGTAGTGAATATCCAGTAGTATTTTTGCTTCCCCGATAGGACATTATTTATAAAATTATATGACGAAATCTTGCATAAAATTTTTAATGTGTAATTATCAGAGTTTCTACAACTGTTTTTGTAAATATATCCGTGTATACGCGGCGAGTATATTTATAAGAACAGATGGAACTCTGTCTTTTTTAAAATTTGATAACTGTTTGTTATATTAATTTCGACATATATGTAGTTTCAGCATAACAATAACAATATGACAATTCATCTTAAACGACGTATTTATCAAATTAAATTTGAAAAGAAATTGTTCAATAATTAAGAAAAATATTTTAGCTGTATTTAAAAAATATAATTATGTTCATAAAAATGCACATTATTCCTAAATTATAATATAGAAATATTGCAATATGAAGTATTATACATTTATCATGACTCTAAAAATTTTAGAATCAAAAGAATTTTGAAATAAATATGAAACTGTCTTTCAAAAGTGTTCATCAAATATTTAAAAATAATTAATTAATGAGATAATATGTCCTGATTTCTTTCTTCAATTTATTAATGCTGGTTTCTAATTCATTATATTCTCGAAATATAAAATATTTACACTTCAAATTGTATTTGTTTAATTTTTCACGAATATATCATTTAGAAATGACGGTGAGTAAAATAGGCCGATTTTTCCTTCCAAAGTGTAACAAAAGTTATTTGTATTCTCACGTCTTTTGGGTCATTGAACACTTTTATTCATCCGCTGTTATAGCTGATAGATTAGAAGCATTTTTAATATATAAAGAAAATGCTTAATTGATTTTGAATGACGAGGAAGTATTTATTTTTAATAAAAATACATTAACAGGATCTAAATTGATATTATACTTTTTTAAATTTAAATGATCTCGTATTTATATTCGATATGTTCCTGGTGACCACTTAAATAATGTATTTTATGTCGAAGCCTCTTCAGATTCTGATAATAACGAATGAATTTATGCTATACTATAAATTATGATACAAAGATAGTAATAATAGTGCTCTAGTAGGCGAAAGTCTGTATCTTAAAAAGATCTAACGCATCTCTGATGGGATTCCTGTGACGGTTTATCGTTTTAACATTCTCAAAACTTTACATGTACTCTGTTAAAAATTTCATGAAATTTATTATAATATACTTTTAAATTACACAATTTGAACTTAATTTTACGATATTACAATAAATTTAATGTATTTATAACTGAAAAATATATTTGCGAACATGAAATTAATGTATTTTTCATGAAAATTTATGAACTTTAATGTACACGTTTATTATATTTAAATAACTACTTTAACTTAATTTTTAGTTAAATCATTCATTACTTTTAATTTTGTTCATAACCACGAGCTTTATTTATGTGTAAAGGAAACATTTCTAATAGTGTACATATCTAATGAGACTTAAAATTCTTTAAATAAGAAATTACCTTTTTTAATTATATCATATTGATTTCGCAGTGAGATTTAAAATTTCTGAAGTGTTCTATTTTTAAGTGTTTCTCTTTGGTTTTTAATAAAAAAAGTTATAAAATCGACCTATTTTATCCATCGTCTTTTATTCTGACAAAACTATAATATTATGACGAATCATCTTAGCGCAATTATTGGAAAGTTTTTGCCAATTCATGTTGTCATTATTTCCCAATTTGCAAGATGCATAACCATACGAATCTGCTTCTGACTACCAAAAATTATTTTTTCATATACTTTTTCATTAGTTATTGTCTGTATAAGTCTCTCGTAGATGTTTTTAAACGTTCTATTGATATTTATTATACAATATATGGTTATTCTACAATATGCTTTTTGTTTCCTATTTCTTGCTTTTTGTTATTTTTTACATCTTGTTTTTTGCTTCGGTTTTTTGTTTTATGTCATCTGAGATAAAAGTTAACGAACTTCGGAAGAAACAGGAAACACATAGCAAGAAATAATTGTCGATAAAACGGTTGTAAAGAGGGAAGAAGGCAAAAGGCAAAAAGCAAGAAACAGGAAACAAAGAGCACATTGTAAAATCGGCTTTAGGGACGAAAATGTCCGCGATAAAAGCTGAAGAAATTTATTTCCGTCGCATCGCATAATCTCAAAATATTTCTGTTAACTTAAGCTCCATAGGAACGTGATTCTCACTTCTATCACAGATTTTTTTTTATTTTTTCTCGTTGATATCTGATCTAGATATTTATTTTAATTTTAGAAAATGATAATTCTGTAATGATTGAATCTATTACAGTTTTAAGCAAAAATAATTAGGATCGAGAAATATGTTAATATGAGAATTTATTCATGTCGATGAGATTTACAAAAAGAATTGTGTTTTAAAAAAGAAGATAAAAAAGATTGGCATGTATATTGCGTGTATATGCGTGAACTTGACAAAGAATATTTCATAGAAAATTTTTTTATAAAATAAAGTAGTCCATTAAAATCAATATTTTTACATACAGGATTTTATTTAGAGAAAAAGAAAGTAAGAGAGAAAGAAAAAGAAAATAAGAAGATGGACAATACAGGTACTACTTGATATAAGATTGACTCTTACAAATGGCAGTTAACTTTAACGTATTTAACTGATATTTGTAAAATGACTCATGTATCTCGGAAAAATTAACTGGTTTGAATTAATTAATCGAAATCGGTATCTCAATGCAAAGTTGGAACGCGTCGCGTGGTATTTCCAAAGTAATGAAGCATATTCCTCGGTCCGCTTAGGGGCTGCGGCCGCCTAGTTCGGCGAGCGTCGCGACGCCTCGCGAGGCGATGCCTTTTTCGTGCCTGTCGAGCAAGCACCATCCCACGAAAATGCGGGGGCGTCCAAACGAGAGCATATAATTGACGTCGCGACGTCGTCGAGGTACAGACGCCGCTCCACCTCTGTCCCGTGCACGGTACGTAGACATAGTATCACGAATTTCCATTCCATTGCTGAGTTCCTCCCTTTCTCTCGGAGAACACAATCGTTTTCTGCTTGCTTTCGCGATCTCATCAAAAGACGTCCGCGTGTTATGGTGATTATAAGCGAATGAAAGTGATAAGCTGCTGAACCATTAGGATTATTCGAGATAACCAGCAATACAGAGTAACAGTTTCACTATTATCTTAACTTACGTTTAATCAAAAGGAGGGCATAACTTTTTTTGCGACCATTTCGGGATCGTTTTATTTCTACATTTTTTTCATGCATGTATTTTTCTTCATGAAACTCGAAAATTATCATAATAATGACGCTATACTAAAAAAAAAACTTGATACTTTAAAAAAGAGTTAATGAAATTCTTATTCACATCATTACGAAATTGCTGTCAATTATGCTTCAATCGTTTAAAAACTAATTTAAAGAGTTGGATCGATAACTTTAAATTAATTTTTAAATGATTGAAGCATATACATATATAACAATAGTGATTTCATAATTATAATATAGTGAGTAATGATTTTATTCTTTATTTCAATGTATCAATTTTTCTTGGAGTACAGCATTATTATTATATAATTTTCGGATTCCATGAAGAAAAATATACAAGAAAATGTGGAAATACAACAATTCCATACAACAAATGATTGCGAAAAAATGAAAGTTGTACTCTCCTTTTAAAGTTATATTTATTTATTATTAAATTAAATTAAATTTAATTTAATAACAAACAACCTACAAACAAAAACCTACTTGTTTTTTAATTTGTTTTTAATTATAAACTACAAACACAACTTTTTCTTTAGTTAAAATAATATTTAAATTTTAATTAGTAAAATGGATTAAGAGACGTATCATAACGTCAAATATATTTTCAAGTATCAAACATATTTTTATAATATATTTTCCGTTTTCATATTTACTTGAAAGATTCAGTTTGTCAACAGAAACATTTAAACTCAAATTATTCATATTTTCATATATTTTATTACATGTTCGTTCTTCTTTATCTTTTATTACTTTTTTACTTTGATTTTTTAATCGATAAATTATATTTATCTATATAAATTAAATTTAAAATTGTCAAAAAAATA
>JAANIC010005860.1:307641-339029 GCA_017607545.1 Acromyrmex charruanus | reverse complement strand
TACTTGCCTCAAAAAAAGTTCTTTGACCCATTATTGAATCCTCGGAAGAAGTTCAAGTTCTCAGCGTTCACTGTATCAGTTGAAATTGCTTCTTGGCGTATCGTCAAGTGACTCGCATTCATTATAGCCATCATTTTTGTACATCTATGTTTCATAAAAATTATGGGCAGGAAACGAGTATCCTATTTGCAACAAATTAATATTAATCTCCGAATATAGCATTCTAACAATACGCTTAACTTAACGTATTAATTTTAGAAACATTAGTTGTCATATAATATCTGAAGATATAATAATATTCTAAAAAAATGTTAAAAGTTCTTGTTAATTAAATTTTATTAATATTTATAATATTTATATCTACATTTTAATAATATTAAATGATACTTAAAAAATGACTGTTATATAAGCCATAAATTTTGTTAAGATAAATTATTTTAATGTAATTAGCCTTGATAAATTATCCTTGCAAGATTTAATAAATAAGAAAATTGAAATATAAGCAAGATTAGCTAATAAAATATGAGTAGAAAGAAGAATTTTTAATAAATAATAGAAACTTTAAAATTTAGGCTTTCATAACTTAATATAATTCCAAAATATCGGGATAGAAATTCCTGATGATCTATAGAAAAAAATCGAAATATAATCTAAATTTAAAAAATATAGAAATTATTTTACAAAAATTGTTAAACATTTTAACATTTCATTTACTTTTGCTAAAAAAATGTTTAATCAGTAAAATTATGAATCACGTATATTACTTCGCGGATCGTTCGATGACCATAAAAGGACTCGTCTTCTGTGGATTGCTCCCTCAACTGTCTTCTCAGTTGGTTCCTAAAATTATACTCATTTCTCTAAGGATCCTCCCTCAACGTCGCTTAACTTTAAACATGGCTCGACCGCCTCTCTTAAGCTCTTTCTAAAATCTAGAATTACAACTGATGAGGTAGAAGTTGACATTAGCGTTAAACTAACATTACCAGTGTCGGTCATAAAAGTCGCGAATACATACGAACGTGGGACGAATGACGTCTCTTCGTGATTGGGCTCATAGTTGCATAGTCGAGGTCTTCGGCCGCGCGATCGCGTTTTGGTCCTTTTCCTCAGGCAGGCATAATTTTGGCATGCTCGCCGTTGCCTCGCGGCGGGACGTTATGTTTTATCCGTCGTCATCGTCGGCTGCGGCGGCGGTAGTGGTAGCATCGGCCACCACAATCGTCGCTTGAACTTATTAGGGAGCGTCCGTCGGCCGTACATCTAAAGTTAGCGACGCGCCAGGCAAAAATAGCGCCGCGACGCCGGGACCGCTTTGCCTACCGCTTTATAGGCAACTAGGTCAATTCTGGCTTCGCACAACGCTCACCGGGGACTAGCTTTATCGAAATTCACTCGACTATCATCAAATGTATGAATACTTTTTTACAAATAATTCCTATCGCTTCTTAATTTTGAACTCCAAACTTTAAAATAATCTGAATATTTTATTCGTGTAAAAAATTATGCAAGTTTCTCCGGAAAAGTCTTGAAAAGACCTGCAATTAAACTGTAATTAGATATCAAGTTATTATTTTTAATGCTTATACTATTTTCTCTTGCTATTAAATAATACAATAATTTAAAACTTTTATTCGCAAAGAATTGAATAAGTGTAGCAGAATTTAATTAATATTTAATTAATATTTTATTAATTACACGTGCGTAATTTTATTTTTTGTTCAAGAGAAAATATTAAAGGAAAAAAGTGATTTTATTTGAAAATGTGATTTTATGAAAAAAACTATTTTTAGTTTTTATCTTAATTTATTTTTCTATCTTATTATTGTTTATGCAATGGAATCATGTGTGATACTAGAATAACTTTTTAAGTTATAACAATTATAATTTACTTATAATTTATTGTTAACTTCATAAAATTCTAACTATTATTCTATCGAATGAGAATATGTTAGCGACAAATAATGTAAATATTTACAGAAAATGATAATATAACAATACTTTCTGTTAACAAAACTATATTAATATAACAACAACCAATATAAATGATTATTGTTCAGAATTGATACACAAAAATTACAAATTATAGAGTAAGAGACGTTACAATTTGTGTTACAGAGTGTTAAAATCAAAGAAAAACAACAATGTGCGACGACGAAGTAGCTGCCCTGGTCGTAGACAATGGCTCCGGCATGTGTAAAGCCGGCTTCGCCGGAGACGACGCTCCTCGCGCCGTCTTTCCCTCAATTGTTGGTCGACCTCGCCATCAGGGAGTGATGGTCGGTATGGGTCAAAAGGACAGCTACGTAGGTGACGAAGCCCAGAGCAAAAGAGGTATTCTGACATTGAAATACCCGATCGAGCACGGTATCATCACCAATTGGGATGACATGGAGAAGATCTGGCATCACACTTTCTACAACGAATTACGTGTCGCTCCAGAGGAACACCCTGTCCTCCTCACTGAAGCGCCCCTCAACCCGAAAGCTAATCGCGAAAAGATGACGCAAATCATGTTCGAAACCTTCAACAGCCCGGCCATGTACGTCGCCATTCAGGCTGTCCTTTCCCTATACGCTTCCGGTCGTACCACCGGTATCGTCCTAGACTCCGGTGACGGTGTCTCTCACACCGTACCTATCTACGAAGGTTACGCCCTTCCTCATGCCATCCTCCGTCTGGACTTGGCTGGTCGCGATCTTACTGATTATCTCATGAAGATCCTCACCGAGAGAGGCTACAGCTTCACCACCACGGCTGAGCGAGAAATCGTCCGCGATATCAAGGAAAAGCTATGTTATGTCGCTTTGGACTTCGAACAGGAAATGGCCACCGCTGCTGCCAGCACCTCTCTCGAGAAGAGCTACGAGTTGCCCGATGGTCAAGTCATCACCATCGGTAACGAGAGGTTCCGCACACCAGAGGCTCTCTTCCAACCTTCCTTCCTGGGTATGGAATCTTGCGGTATTCACGAGACCGTCTATAATTCCATCATGAAGTGCGACGTCGATATCCGTAAGGATCTCTACGCCAATAATGTCCTCTCTGGTGGTACTACCATGTACCCCGGTATCGCCGATCGTATGCAGAAGGAAATCACCGCTCTCGCGCCCTCGACCATCAAGATCAAGATCATCGCTCCTCCTGAGAGGAAGTACTCCGTATGGATCGGTGGTTCCATTTTGGCTTCTCTGTCCACCTTCCAACAGATGTGGATTTCCAAACAGGAGTACGACGAATCTGGCCCTGGCATCGTCCACCGCAAGTGCTTCTAAGCAATTACGCTCGATGCTATTCACTATTATTATTATTATTATTGCTACCTTTCCCTAAGTTGTACCGTTCACTGCCGCATCGCTTCGTCTAGTTGGGTCTCCGTTAGTCAAATATTCTGTTGTCGTAATTGGTCCGTGGCGGCAAGTCTTTTATCAACAACTATTATACGAGCATATACGTCATCTTTTGTATATAAGTTTACGTCTATGGAATAAATCAATCTTATATTCTCTCTTACAATCGAGCAATTCGTAATTTTCATTCTTCAACCCTCATATTTGCACAAATACTGATTAGCAATATTTAACTGAATTAATACGCGCGCGTGCGTGTGTATGTGTGAAAGGGGACATATTTTACTTTTTATTTATATAAACCAACTTTGGCTTATGACTTAAATAAATTAATCATTTAATTAATTAATAATAACGAAAATAATCTATTACTTTCTTAATCTAAATGAATCTTTTTTAATTCTTTCTTTAAATTACTATTTACTGTCGATAAAATTGAGATGTATAAAACTATTTTAAACGTGAAAGTACACACTTATATGCTTTGTAAATCATAAATATATAATTGATGACTAGGATTCCACGAAAGAAATAAAGTCATTAAGAACATTCTTTTTCATAAAAATTTGCTTATTAAAGTTTTAAAATGTCATTGTATAACAATATAAAATTATACTAACAATAAGCATGAAAACTTTATAGGATTTGAAATTTGTGCGTAATTGATATGCATGTAATGCACGTTGTTGTATATATTGCATGATCAAAATAAAAAATATGTTTATTATAATTATTATTGGATTATAGATAAAAATTAAAGTAAAAGTAGCGCCCTCGCAGATATGAGTTTAGTGGTGCAAAGATGGATGCGCGGGACTTCTGTTTTTATATTCGTATACGTACATAATGCAACGACTCAAAATAAAGACGTGTATCATATACCTCGTAACTTGTTTTCTCATCGGTCTCTTCATAAAAATAGTATAATTATCAATATTACTTTTTATTAATATGTTAGAAATTTGATTTAAATCACAATTATAATGCAACTATAAGTTTCTTCAAAGGAGGGACAACTTTTTTCGCGACCCGTTCGGGGATCGTTTTATTTCTACATTTCTTATGTATTCTTTTTTAATGGAAACTGAAAGTTATCATAATAATAACGTTACACTTTAGGAAAAATTAATGCAGTGAAAAAAATTAATAAAATCCTTATTTACATCGTAAGAAATCGTCAGTTATGCTTCGATTAAAAATTAATTCAGACAGTTGAATCAATAACTCTACATAATTTTTAAATGATTGAATCATAACTGCCAACTATTTCATAACGATATGAATAAAGATTTTATTTTAACCAATTTTTATACCAATTTTTTTTTTAGTGTTGCATCATTATTATGATAACTTTCAGTATCCATGAAAAAAAATAGATAAAGTAATGTAGAAATAAAATAATCCTCAAAATTGATCGTGTAAAAGTGAAAATTGTATTCTTCTTTATCACTCAACAGATTATTTTTAATTTTGTAGCAAGATGTATAGACTCAGAAATAAACGTGCATTACCCGTATTATGTACGACAATATTACATGAAAAGTAAACCTTAATTAAGATTACATAAAATACAATCGAAGATATTTCAAACATCTGGCTGCTTCCAACCCAGTGAGAAATGACAATGAAATCGATTCGACATTGATTTGATGATTTCGACGTCGAATCGACATCGATTCGATGTCGATTCCATTATCATATCTTACTGAGAAATGCTTAAAATCCAAGATACAATTTTGCGATATCATACATTTCTTCAATAGAAACAATATAACATAATATTTTATTGTATAATATGATTAGAAATACAACTAGAGAAAAGTAATTACATTGTTTAATAAGTTAATTGTATTACATATTCTCATACGAGGAATAAAAAATAATTCTTGCGAATGCTTTAATTGTTGCTAAATTATTCTATAATTAGTAGTTATAAATTCTTTAGGTCTCAATAAATTAATAACGGATATGTAGTCAAATTTTACTGATAAATGTAAAAGGATTCTAAATTTTTCTTAATAGATGCGATCATAATCTTTCTAATTAAATCTTCCCAAGAGATTTTACTTTTTAATTTTTCTTTTTTTGAGGTAAAAAAAAACAGAATTCACCTTCAGTGTTTTCCCTGGTGAAGATCAGCCTTTTCACTCATGCTGAAGTCTTGATGATGAACGTAACGAGATGACGAGTGAGAGGTGTTCAACAATAAAAGATGCGCCCTTACGGGGTTGAAACTCGACAATGCGAAACAACATCAGCATCGGCTTAGCCGACGATGAAAGGTAGAAGAGGGGATCTTTACGATGGCTCAAGCAAGCGAGTTGCCCCGTGCACCTGCCAATTATAACAAATTTGCTGTTTTGTCCATTAGCTGTGCTAGTACTCTTTCCTACTAATATATTTGAATATCATATTATGTCAACGGATTCTGGGAACGCTGCCAATATTAATAACACGCGCTAAGAATTGGTGAGTTATTATTCTTGGCAGCGCAATTTTGATCATTTAATAAATAATCTCTGTTCTATATGAAAGAATGACAACTAAAGGCGAAAGTATTTATTTTTCAGGTAATTAATACGTCACTAATTAAACCTGTTACTCCATTCTAAAGAAAAAGATTTGTCTTTTGCATTGTAAAATCACAATTTTGTTTGAAAAAATATAGGACAAGATGTCGCTTCATAATTCTTAACTCATCATAGCGAACTAATTATCTTGCAAAGTTTACTTTTTCGAAATCAAAATATTTTAAGAAGCTCGATTCTTCCATATTAAAAGTTCAATATTTTGAAGTTTATTCTTTCAAGATTAAATATTTTTAGTTCATATTTTTCGAGACTTGATCTTCAGTAGAGTTAGTTCTTTAAAATTTGCTTTTCTTGAACATAGATATTTTTTTTGTTTTTTTTTTTTTAATCTCTGTTTCTTTAATTAAGCTTTACTACATCCTATTTTATAAGATTTTATTCGTCGAATCTCGCTTATTTTTCGACCCTTCCACATCTTATTCCTTGTTTTTCTTTAAAGCTTCATTTCTTCACCGAGGCCCACGATAACAATGGACGGCCCTGTCGCGTAACGAGTCCTTATTTGGATCCAGGGGCCGTCGGTCACCACCGCGTCGACGTCGTCACCACCGCCGTAGCAAGATGCTTCGGCGTCTTTTCTCTCTTTCTCGCTCTTCTCTCTCTCCACCGTTGCTCCTCTCTTTAGGGCGAACTAAGGACTAGCTTGACTAGAATGGGCGGCGCGGGCTCTCAGCCCGACATTAACGCGAACAGCCGATTTCCATGTAAGGGGCGGATTGCTATTTTCGGCCGCTGACCGATATGGATAAAGGGACCCCACGGAGCCGGTACCACGCCACTTGCCGCTCTCGCCAGCCTCTTGCACGACGTTATACGCGACCCTAAACGATCGTCGCCTAAACGATCTCTTTCCCTCTTAGCAAACGGTAAATCATCATACCTCATTATTCCTATAAAAAATCGCGAACCACATCGACCTACTTGGTTCACGCGCATTGAAAATCCCGATTTCTGAAAATCTCTTCTAAGTTTTTTTCTTTTAAGTTTCGCTAAAATCGCGAGGATCTTTAGTATCAGTTGATAAGTTCTGTAGTGATTCGAATAAATGGTACTGAGTTAAAACTGAGTTAGAGCTTTAGCTCAAAGCTTTCGAGTGTCAGGATGGTTGATGGGAAGCATCGATCAGACCGATAATTTCCGAAAATTCTCAAGGAAAAATTGAGAATTGAGTGAGGTTTGCGTAACCGTATATGACGTAAAGTGATATCTAGTGATTGTGCATAAATGGATGTGAACGCGATAATAGTTATAAAGCTAAAAAAATTTACTACCATCTTGAGCTTTTATAACCAAAATTCTGATCTTTTTTCATTCATTAAAAAATATAAATATTTTTTAAATTTATTTTGAATATTTGCAAATATTAATTATAATGTAGAACGACTGTATAACTTTTCTTTTTATGGTGTAATTATTAAAATATACAAATTGTAATTGAGTTAATAATTAATTAGTTGATTCGTCGTGAATTTAAACTTATCCTTCAAAATTCTTCTGCATTTTGCGGTGTGTATTCGCAGAAAGTAACAGTAACGGCCAACCAAGATGTGTGACGATGATGTTGCGGCACTAGTCGTGGACAATGGATCCGGTATGTGCAAGGCTGGATTCGCAGGGGATGATGCACCGCGTGCTGTGTTTCCTAGTATCGTCGGCCGCCCTCGTCATCAGGTTGGTTAAAACATTGAATTCTCATTTAAAGAAATCAATCATCATTTTAATCTAAATATTATGAACAACATAATATATAATATTTATATCATATCTTATATTATCTTTTACATTATATGTATATATCGTATATTATCCTAATATTTTTATGTTACAATTTTTAAAAGATAGTATAGTGTATACACACACACATACACACACACACACACACACATACACACACACAATATCTTTTGACTCAACTAAGAAACACTCTTAACTAGATTATTCTCCATTTGTTTACAGGGTGTGATGGTCGGTATGGGTCAAAAGGACAGCTATGTTGGCGACGAGGCGCAAAGTAAGAGAGGTATATTGACATTAAAGTATCCTATAGAACATGGTATTATTACTAATTGGGATGACATGGAGAAGATCTGGCATCACACCTTCTACAATGAATTGCGTGTTGCACCGGAGGAACACCCTGTTCTTCTCACTGAAGCACCCTTAAATCCAAAAGCTAATCGTGAGAAGATGACGCAAATTATGTTTGAAACCTTCAATAGCCCGGCCATGTATGTGGCCATCCAGGCCGTTCTTTCCCTATACGCTTCCGGTCGTACCACCGGTATCGTCCTAGACTCCGGTGACGGTGTCTCCCACACCGTACCTATCTATGAAGGTTACGCTCTTCCCCATGCTATCCTTCGTCTGGACTTGGCTGGTCGTGATCTTACTGATTACCTCATGAAGATCCTCACCGAAAGAGGCTATAGCTTCACTACTACGGCCGAGCGAGAAATCGTCCGCGACATCAAAGAAAAGCTCTGCTATGTCGCTCTGGACTTCGAACAAGAAATGGCCACCGCTGCTGCCAGCACCTCTCTCGAGAAGAGCTACGAGTTGCCCGATGGTCAAGTCATCACCATCGGTAACGAGAGATTCCGTTGTCCTGAAGCTCTTTTCCAGCCTTCCTTCTTAGGTATGGAATCCTGTGGTATTCACGAGACCGTCTACAACTCTATCATGAAGTGCGACGTTGATATCCGCAAGGATCTTTATGCTAACACTGTCCTTTCTGGTGGTACCACCATGTACCCCGGTATCGCCGATCGTATGCAGAAGGAAATCACCGCCCTCGCGCCCTCGACCATCAAGATCAAGATTATCGCTCCCCCCGAGAGGAAGTACTCCGTATGGATCGGTGGTTCCATTCTGGCTTCCCTGTCCACGTTTCAACAGATGTGGATTTCCAAACAGGAGTACGACGAATCTGGTCCTGGCATCGTCCACCGCAAGTGCTTTTAAAGACACGTGTCCAGAATCAATCATATTCATCCACCAATCACATTCATCCTTCATCATGGTTCTTCTTTATCTCTTCTTTGTCCCCTTCTCAATGGACACAATCATACTTTATTACATTATATTCATTACAACATAAAAAAAAACGCGAGAAAAGAAGAGAAAAAGAAGAGAAGGATGAAGAAAGAGAGAGAAATAGGGGAAAATTAGATATAAAAGATGACAGCAGAATAAGACGATTATTCAAGTGCCTTTATGCTACACATTTACCAAACTGTATTAAAACTACATATCTATTTTTATTTCTTTCTTTATAGTTTATATAACACGACTGTATATTTACGAACGTTAATTAATTTATTGATATAGTTTCCTTAACCTAAGCAACAAGCTTTTCCTCGGCCCAACATGGATCATCACACACATACACATATATCACATATGTATTGTACGTGTATATGAAGATACACACTCGCTTGCTGATGATTGCATAAGTGACATTTGCGACATTTGTAAAGGTAATTATCGATAAAGAATACGGATGACCATTGTCGACCACATCTATTCATTGTTGCCCAGCGGATCGTTCTTCTTATTGTACCTTATACCAATGTAATTATAATAAAATCATATGTTATGTAATAACTGTATATTTTAAACTATATAAACAATCCTGTTGTTGAATGGTAATTTTGCACGTATACATATTATCTGTTTTAAAGAAGAAACTCATTACCTTCGTGCGATCATAGAATGTATTATATAATATAATTCGAATTTCCACTTAAATGATTAGTCATGACAATGCTCCTTCAGAAAAATGAAATATATTTAAATATCCTGAATACAAAATGGACTTTAATAGTATATTCGAGATAATCAAAGCGCAAACTGATGATTCGCAAATTCATTTGTATTTGATGATACGATACGATTTATATTATGATTGCATGAAATCTTAAAAACATTATTTAAATTCTTTTTTTCAAGATGGTTGTATCGCAAAATGAACTTTCTTAAGATTTGTTTGAAGCTTTTGACTAATTGAAAATAATGATATTTTCTATACATAAACGTATCATTTTGAGGAGGGAGTAATCAAGCATGTTCAAAAGATAATTGCATTTGAAGTTAATACTTTTAACATATGCTAGACAAGGAGTTCTCTGTGCCAAACAAGGAGCGATAGTACATTTTTAATTATAGTGCAAAAATGGTAATTAGAAATTCGCTTAAAAACTAAAGGATAAATATAATACGAATTTTCTAAACCAAAGAAAATGGGGGGGGNGTAATTAAACAAATATTAATTATAAAATCTTACTTTACTACTTCACTAATATCCACTTCGTTTATCAATTCATTCTCAAATAGGCGCACAACAAGAAAATAAAAATTACTATTGGAAATAAAAATTATTGTTCAAAAATTGCGATCTGCAGCATTACATTATATTCATTACAACATAAAAAACGCGAGAAAAGAAGAGAAAAAGAAGAGAAGGATGAAGAAAGAGAGTGGGGAGAGAGAGAGAGAGAGAGAGAGAGAGAGAGGAAAGAAAAAGAGAGAAATAAGGGAAAATTAGATATAAAAGATGACAGCAGAATAAGACGATTATTCAAGTGCCTTTATGCTACACATTTACCAAACTGTATTAAAACTACATATCTATTTTTATTTCTAATTTTTGAACAGTAATTTTTTTTCACCGCCTAACGGTGCCCCTCATGCGCTGGTGCTTCGGTTGTCCCCCTACAAGCCGCAATTCTGTATTCTTTTCGCGTTTTTTTTTTATTTCTTTCTAAATAAGAAATATAATATACGAGACAGTATAATTAAAACAAATCAATTTACGGTCACTATTGCTGATTAGTCGCGGAAGATTTAATCAGGATCAAATGCTGCAAAATATGCATACATACAGTCGTGAGTACTGAGGTTGTCACACTTTTTTTCGATAGTTTTCAGAATACGTAAAAATTTTCAGAGTGCGATAACACTTATGATTGGTTTAACATGTTTTAGCCATTACA
Organism: Acromyrmex charruanus; assembly: GCA_017607545.1. Classification (NCBI taxonomy): domain Eukaryota; kingdom Metazoa; phylum Arthropoda; class Insecta; order Hymenoptera; family Formicidae; genus Acromyrmex; species Acromyrmex charruanus. Next base: position 328,097 of record JAANIC010005860.1, on the reverse strand, counting down.
GTTTTTCAATTATATTAATTTCTAAATTTTGTATTTACGTTGAAAATGCTCAAATTAGAAAAAAATTTAATAACAAATAGATTGTACATAAATAATGTTATTTATTGCACATTATTGCATATTATAATATTATTTAATGTAATTAAATTAAAATTAAATTTAATTAAATTATTAAGTCTAAAACGAAACTATTTTACTTAACAGTGATGTACTATTGTCATAGTTTTATCATAATATTTACGATTTAATAATAAATTTTTTTTTTCACTTATTCTTAAATTTCAAATTTCACTGTAAATTTTGTAAATTTTAAACGCAAGTTATGATTAGAATATGATATGCGAGAAGAGAATTACATTTATTAACTAAAAATGTGTATGAGTCACATTATGCATTTTTAGAAAATAAGAACTGTATGTCTATAAATATTTTCTTACATTTTACTTTTAATACTTATTATTATTTATTTATACTTATCATTGTTAATTTTATTTTTAAGTGTTGGTACTTTAGCGTTTAAAACTCTATCCTTTTTTTGCGCAAAAGAGTAAAATGAATTTGTATTTTTCGATTTATTCTAACTTCTTGTTAATATCTTTTCTCTTTCTTCAACAACAGTTTTATTCATAGCTGTCACCCAAGAAAACATATTTGTTGAAAACATTTAAAAGTACTTTCTTTTATTAATTTTATTATGATATTATCTGTTTATTATTTACTATAACTTGATCTTTTTTATAACCATTGTTTTTTAATGTATCATCAGAATTCATTGATTATCGATGATGTATTAAGTTCAATAATTATAGCCGTCTAAGAAAATATATTTATTGAAAACATTTAAATATTTTTTTATTTATTTTTATTGATTTTATTATTGATTTTGCCTATTTATCATTTAATACAACTTGATCTTCTTTATTTTTCTTTATGATGATATGTTTAAGTTGAAGAAAAATGAAGAAGTATGTACAATTAAATGAAAATATGCCTTAAAAATGTTTCAAAATGTTTGAAAATAAAAATGCGTTTTAATAAACGCTGACCATATTGTATATTAGTATATTAGCGTCATGGTATAACGACGAGCAAATAATTCCATAAATAACCACTAGAATTCATCATTTAATAACGGAGAAGAGGGGCCATTCGGCGGTCGGTCTTTTTCGTAAGGGATATCTCTAACATTCTGTTTAATAAATATTATTTTGTTATATATACCCTCTCTCTGATGGAAATTTTTTCTTGAATTGTAATGAATAATGATAAAATATTACTGAATTTTAATTTTATGGGTATCTATATCAATTAACTCACTTTCAGTATTATTTCATTATTATTTCATTATAATTCATTAAAATTTCATTAAGATTTTATTACTGTTTATTAAGACTCAAGATTTTATTAAAATTCATTAAGATTTTATTAACAATTTAATACAAAATATTGTTATATTTAGCTTCACATTGGTACAAAAATACAATGCATGTACTAAAATACATGCGAAAAAACGATATTATCTAGCAACACTTCTAGAAAAATAAATTTAACACTTTTCATTATGGTGCAAACTGATTTCCTTATTTTAGCTGATTTCTTTATTTTTAATATATTTATATTAGCAATATATATATATTCAAAAAAATTCATTAAAGTGTACTACAATCTGATGATGATGAAATGCTGAAGGCAGTGCCGCATGTTAATTCGCTAAGGATGAAGATGGCTGTCTGACTGAGATTTAACTCAAGCCAACCTGATGATCTGAGAATCAAATGGCTTATTTTATGGACACAACTAAAACAAACAGTTTGTATAGTAGAAAAATTAATATAGTGAACAGTTATAAAACAAAATATTTAAAGCTGAGTCTGGGTGATTATAAGAGAACAAAAAAAGAAATAAATTATAAAACTTTTAGTATTTATGAAATTTTATATTGTCACAAAGTAAATAAATGCAATTAATCAGAATGCTTGGAAAGTATTGACTTGAGGTCAATTGGAGGGTACATTGGCGATGGGACTCTTGAAGTCCGATGGAGGCTTACCGTCTGGCTTTCTGGTTTCGGATTCGTTTGGATTCTTATAATTCTCCGGCAGTGGATGAGGACCCGGATGAGACAGATTCAATGTTTTGTCCTGAACCACTTTGAAAGAAGCCTTGATGTTGTCTAAAGCATTTCCTAAGCCTGTTTTAATCTGATTGAATTCTTGCGTTACTAAGGATAAGCGGCCGAGCAGATAGTTCAAGTTTTCATCCACTTCCGTCATACGTTTCGTTATTTCACCTACCTGCAGAATTTGAAATATTTAACCGATTAATTTTGCAATCTTTGGCAAGTATTTAAATAAATAAATTCAAAATCATATATATATTGGATGTTATTAAGAATGAATATCAAATTGCCATTATCTAATCATGTTAAATTAGCCACAAAAATAATTGCTAAATGAATTTAATGTACATCAAGTAATAATAAGATGATAATGCAAATTTAATTGATTATTTAATCTATTCGATAAATTATATTAATTTCCATTACTTTAGTATAAATGTATCATATTTCTTATTACTTTGTTCTCCATTCCACCCATAGTGGACGTTGTGCCGTTAACATAAGCTTCATTCTGTTGATGCAGTTTATCTAGAGCTCGAGCGCTTTCTGTCATCTGCTGATACATTACATTGATCTGCCGCCAAACCTGTAACAAAGTTGGTAACAACAAATCTTGGCAACGACTAGATAGTAGATCAATAATTAGCAAATATCAAATTTTTACTTTGTTCATTTCCTGTTCCATTTTGCTGGTAAGGTTCGCCAAAGCACCGTTTTGATTATCCATGATATCATTTGAGATTCCATCAAATCTTTGACTAAGAGTGCTGTTAATATTAACGCCTTGAGTCTTCACTAAATCACCCACTTCCAGTAGAATCTGATGTACACCATACTCCACCCTTTTCTTCGTGTCCAGCACATGATCGGCCATAGAAACCATCACGGACTGACCCTTTTCCAGATTTTGTAGTTCCTGATTAACGCGTTCTGCATTATTGGCCAGATTCATCCTGTTAAAAGAAGTCATTAATTAAAATGAAGAATTATATAGTATATTCCTATAAATTTAAATTTGTCAACTTTAATGATTAATATCTCGATTCTCGGAGCAGAACGATACTTTTTTCTGCCAACTTCTTCCCTACTGAAAAAAATCATGTCACAACGTTACACAATGAAATCATGTAATTAAAATATACAAATCACGTAACGAATTGTTCCAAATCAGTACATGATTTTTTAAAATGACGTAATTTGAAAATCACATGATATTAGAAATAATTTCATCCATCATGTGGTTTTATAGTTGTCAAATTTTAAAGAATTGAATGATAGAAATAGAAGGAAAAAGAACATATCATCATGTGACTTTTCAAATTACGTGATTTAAAAAAATCACACACTAATTTAGAACAATTTGTTACATGATTTACGTATTTTAAATACATAATGCATTTATCATGCAACTATGTGACGTGATTTTATTCAGTAGGGTTTCGTTTCATGCAACGTGTCGAATGAGTTTAATTTCATGAAAATGGAAGTAAAAGAGGGCGTTCTAAATAATTACTACAAATTATTTATTTGTATTATTATTATATCCCCTCAGATATTAATTCATTTCAGTTCATTTCAATCCTGCTCCGCGCTCTAAAGCACGAACTCGGATAAATTAAAATGAATCGCAATTTTTAGTTCATTTCAATCCATTCTCGTTTATTAGGCTACCATAGTAATATCACAAATTAAATTGCTTAGCAATTTAATAATTATAGGTGCTCAATTGGCATCATTTTAAGAAAACTTTAATGTAATATTTTTCGCAATATTTACAGATTTTTAATACATTAAGATATTCTTAAAATAATATCAATTGAACATCAAATTAAATTGCTAATCAATTTTTGATATTACTATGGCAGTTCAGTTGCGTTTCTAAATTTGGACAATCAATTCAGTGCAATTTGAGAGACTATAAACGTGGTATATAAATTCACATGAAATTATTTAAAATACTCAAGATCCAGCTTTGACCAGTGTAGGTATCACTTTTTACTTATTGTATTCACATTATACAATACCTTAATAAAGCATTTATTTTTGGCAATAAATTTGTTTATGAAATTTAATGGCATTAATTTGATCATTAATTTAGAGTATTTTTTATCATTAATTTAGAGTATTTTTATCAAAATTTATGACAATCGGGCATTGGACATTAACATTTAAGTTCACCCATAACTTTTCCTGATTTATTTCTTATTTAATATTTCAAATAAGTTTTCGAAATCTATTTTATAAGTCATATCAGTTTTTACCGACCCCTACGATTTTATATTTTAAATAAATTGTATCGGTTCCCATACAGCACAAAAGATTGAAGCAATATTGCTACAATGTTGCAATATTGCAGATTGCAATGTAACATTACAGAGATATTATAGAAATGTAAATTAACAATATATCTGCAAAATGTCAGTAATATGCTTATAATATTCCACAAACATTGCAAAACTGTTTAATTCTTTAATTGTTACAATAATAATAATATAAAAAATATAAATTTTTACAATATTTAATACAGCCTTTTAATTTAATAGTCGTTTTTATGATATAATAATTAATATAATTCATTTTAAATTTAAATAAAAATTTATTGATCTATTATTTGACGGCCATTTCATTAGCTAAGTTTTATATTTATTTTAAATATGAAATCAAAAGATTGTATAATATTGAGTTTGGATACAATCAATGCATCATTATCGGATAAAATGATAAGCAATTAAGCTGCTGAAAACGATTTATTGAAATATTAATTATGATCGATGATGTATTTATGATGTGAACGCAAGAATAAATCAGCGCCTTTATTGATAAATTTCATACTGTCATTTTTTAATCGATTTCAATTGACTCGAAGTGGTTTCGAATTAAAAAGAATCATTGCGATTTACTTAATCCATGATTAACTTACCAAGCGACTGTATTATTATATTAATGTGGATAATATTTGTAGTTTGTTCGGGGTACATATTATACATACATGCTTTGTCCTTATGAATAAATTTATCCTTCAGAATTAATATTATATTTATTGGAATATTTTATGTTTTATCATAAAAAAATTGCTTTTGAAAAGCACATATCACTAGAAATGCGATTTGTAGAAAAATTAAGATTAGTGAGATATATGTATAGAAATAGTTTTCATTTTAGAGTCTTCGTAAAAAATTTATCCAAATACATTACATTGCAATATTGCTGGAATGTTTTGTTGCAATATAACAAAAAGCGGACATCTTAACATTATTGGAATTTTGCAACAATGATTCAGCAACGTTTTGCAACCACCAATTTGCAATATTACAATGTTTCAGTGAAATCATTCTGCAATGTTTCTGCAATCTTGCTGTGCTGTATGGATTATTATTTTACCGAACCCAAGTTCAAAAGTATTAGGTCATTTAAAAAGTATCCGCGGTTTTTTGTTCAATTTTTGAATGAAAAAACCGCGGATACTTTTTAAATGACCCAATATTAGAAGACAATCATGCTTAGTACTCATTATGTCATAAGATCAGGATTTACCGTAATGTCGTCACTAAATCCTTCGTTTCTTCTTTACTCTCTGTTATTCTATCCTCGATATTATTAATGCCCCGTGTAAAGACGTCCTTTAACGCGTGCTTTGTTTCCTGCAACGTAGCTTGCGTCTCGTTGTGGAGCGTCTGAATCTCGTTTATCCTGCATCGTAAAACGATAATTAGTATATTACAAAGTATTACAAGGATGTTATATGTTCTCATATTCTCAAAATGTCATGAAAAAATCAAATTTGAAATAAAATTGTTGAAATTTTATTAAAATTTTAATATACACTCAATCATTGGTCAAAAAGTTCCAAAGCTAATACAAAATTCGAATCATTACAATTTCAACAAAATGTCATTAATTTATCATTACAGAGTATTTGAGTTTTTTCATTATAGTTTCATCAAGAAGTTATCAATAAGCGAGTTTTTTAATTCATCGATTAACTAATCGCATTATGCACAAATGCAACTTTTACGGAACAAAATTACATTCGCGCACAATGCGATTAATCAATCAATTAATTAAAAAACTCGCCCTATTCAATTATTAAGTTCTCATACTTTTTCGTTTAAAAAAGTTAATATTTGTTTAATATAATTTCATTTCATTTTCATTGAATTCTTATTAAAATGTTATTTGTTTTTTATTAAACACAGAAAATTATTTTCTCAGCAAAATGTAATTAAAATTTCATTGTATAATTATCAAAATTTCATGAAATTTAATAAAACGTCAAGTTCATTAAAATTTCATCAAAATTTTATAATATTAAAATTTTTCAGAAGAAAATCAAGTACTAAAATCAATTTTTAGAGAAGAAAATCAAGTACAAAACGTTACCTGGGTAATTCTCGTAATCTATCAGAAGTGCTTTCCAACAGCTCTTGCATCTGCTCTAATGTCCTGACATGATTGTCAAAGGTTGAAGATAAATCCAATTGCCTCTCTGATGGTCTCTCCTGAATGATTTGCGTTATCTGTTTTATCTTCTCCAAAGATTTTTCCAGGTCTCCGATCTTGGTGGCTACATGTTGCACCTATCGGCTCAAAATGTATTTATATTGTTTACAATTTCAGCGAGGAAAATATACCTATATTATTTTCATTATAAATAAGTCACCTCTGAGAATATTGTATGCGTCTTCTCCATCAGCGTAACAGATTCTCTATTCATCTTTGCTATGTTATTATGCAAACCTTCTTTGAATCGTGCAACTTCTCCCATCAAGTTGCTTTCTATGCCACTTAACTTGTTGAGAACGTCAGAAAGACTATCCGGAGCAGATGTAACTTCTGCACGACTGTTTATCTCTCCTATCTTACTTTCGATATTCGTGAGCCAACCCTCCAAGCGATTCTCTAGGTCTTCTAAACTGTCCACGGTTTTTTGCATCTGTATACGCTCTCGCTCATCCCTCTATATAAAGAAACATCATCAGCCCTCTAAAAATTAATTTCTTATGTTTTGTTCAATGAAATCACCTGTGCGATCAGATGTTCTATTCCTGTGATCTTCTCATCTAACTTGATCAATTGCAGTTTCAGATTATCTACAACGGTTACACGTTTTGTCAGAATAGCTATTGTCTTTTTCAGTTGCTCACCCAGCTGTCGTTCTCTCGCCTCATGCCTTTCCAACTTCTCTGTGTTCTCTCGCATCATATGTACTAGGCTCAACATAGCATCTTTAATGTCTTCATGACTGTAGGGATTGATATGATCAAAGAGGACAAAATAAACAGGATATCAGTATAAAATAAATTTTATTTGAAAAAAAACTCGATAAAAAATTTTTCTTAGAATTTTTTACATATTTTTTCTATATATAAATAAATTTTCTGTATATAAATATCAAAATCTTTCTTAATTATTTTACAACTTTAACTTTTTAGAAAATTTCTCAAATTTTTTATATATGTATTTTAAGTATTTTTTAAAAACTCTATCTTTTTTAGAATTCTTTATATAAAATGAGAAGTAAAGATTCCAAAACGAAATATCTCAGAAATTGTTGGTTTAATGGAAAAATGTTTCAAACAAAAATTATTGGGTTTAAAAAATTTGTTGGTGATATTTATTTGAACATTGGATAATCTTGAACAAAGACAAGATCAACAAAATATCTTAAATGGAAACTTGTACTTTTTATTACAACTATTACCACTTTATATAGTTAATGAGAGCTTTTCAAAATACTAAAACAAAATTTTTTTTATATATGTACGTTTTGAGTCATGAGGCTTGAAAGTTATGTACTGACAGCATTAGCATTATACAAGTTATCCGATTACGATTAAAACCTTTTAAATGTTCAGAGTCATGATCTTGATATGTAAAAATCATATCCACTGGAGGTTGTTTCTCTTACGTTCATTTTTATTAAAATAAAAAATAAATCATTATAATTCGAGATGTACTTAAGATAGTACACAACATTCAAAAGTTAGATCCCATCACGCGCTCTGTATATCCTCGATATCCTCATTCCCGCCAGTGAGAGAAAATTTTTTATTGCTTCTATTCTGCAGACTTCTATTATAACACTAGATTGCTAATTCGTCCTTTTAATTATTGTCAAAAAGTATGTACTACATACGCAGAATGAGCACGTTTGCATACTGCGCGCTTTCTATACTTTTGAACTGCAGAAACGCTAGATTACCTGATCGGCATCTCTTTTTTGTACGTGACGGTCTTATTCTGCGCACCCACTGCGCGCAGACAACACTTTTACATAAGAAAAAGTGGGGAGTTAGCACTTTAGCAGTGTAATAGTAAAAGTCTAGTAGCCTGACACACGCAGAAAGAAAATAAATACAGATAGACATAGACTAATGCTAGTAGCCTAGTTTCCACTGAGAGTTTAAATCGGATCAGAATGTAAGAATCAACCAATTAGTCGAGCATTCTCCTGTTGTTCGACTGTAACTGGGAAATACTCGACTGTAGTTGATTGGTTCTTACATTCTGATTTAAACCCTCGGTGAAAACTAAGCCAGTGTTGCTAGATGCTCACTGGCCGTTCTCCACTCCGTCACAGTATAATTACATAGCCTTCCATTTAAGGACACAAATCGACACAAGCATCGTTCTATCTTTGTCAAGGTATCGTCCCACGGAATCGGAACGACGGAACGGATTTCTTACTAGAAATGAATTACTAGCATTCCATTCCGTAAGAAGTTTCTCTACTATATCGGAACTATCGGAATCATGGCCGGAACGTCTATAGAAACGATACGAAATCAACGGAATGTCATGTCGATTGCAGGCTATGTCGATCCAGCTATTGTTGATGGTTGAGAATTTGATAACTTCGAAGAAGAAAATTAATAATAATTCTTAATTCTTTTTCAATACGATATACTCTTGTTTTATATATACGTAATGCCAGCAGTTCTTCCGATGTCATTCTGAAATAATTGAAAAACTTCTCACGATTGATCGTTTGCATTCCAACGACTAAATGTCACTATTGTCACTTGCGCCTTGGAGACGCCTCATTCTTTGTGTAAACATTGACTGTATCCAGAATTTTCGTTTTTTTTTTGTATATTTCTGTTGTTGCAATAGAACATTATAAACGAAATAAAATTTTCGCACACTTTTAAATACCGAAACAGCATTCCAACTTGGCACATTTCTTGTTTTTCGCAATAATTTTAACATATTGGTGTGCTATTCCGATATTTAAAAGTGTGTGAAAATTTTATTTCGCTTACAACGTTTTATTACAATAGCAAAAATATATAAGAAAACGAAAATTCTGAATATAGTCAATGTTTACACAAAGAATGAGATGACATTAAGGCGCAAGTGACAATTTAATCCTTGAAGATGCGTTTTTTTTTTAATGTGGTTTCCCCAGTAGACCTATTCCACAAAAAGAAGAATCAAATACTCGAATGTGACTTGGCAGGAAAGCAAAATTATATACCATATTATATAATTTTGATTTTTCTTTTCGATTCTTCTTTTTATGGAATAGGCCTACTGAGGAAATCACATTTAAAAAAATGCATCTTATAATAGTAGCTCACGGGTGATGTCGAAATGTACGTTATCATAATTATGTAATGTATTAGAAAACTACGTTAAGTATATCATTAAGGAACAATGAATAAACACTGAATTAACAATAGAAACTTTTATGTTAATAGAAATAAATTATTTAATAAAAAAACATGTTTTAATAATCATTTGGCGGAAGGTGCGTTCCCCGTATATTTCTAATATAGGGACGCTCCTGAACCAGATCGTCACGTGAGCGCTCGACGGCTCGGCCGAGCGGTGGAGGTCGCTCGCCGGAATGTACAAATCTATGCGAGCATTGCATTACAATTATGAATCTATTTCTTTTGGTTTTATTACATTTAGATTATATATAATTTGATATACGTACAAACGACGTAGAGAGAGAGAGAGAGGAGGGGGCGAGATGGAGAAGGAGAGGAGGCGAGAAGGAGAGGGGTGGAATAAAGAGCAACTGAAAAAAAAGTCAGATGGCGTTATTAGGGAACTTCCTTATTTCACGCATGTGCACTCCGTTTTGGCCAACACTAACATCAAAGGTACCGACATAGAGTTACGTATTGTATATACTGTGCTCATACAATAGCAACAGTATGAGCAAACGATGAGTTCAGTTTTGTTCTGTGCATGCTGTAAAACCAAGAATATGGTGGACTGTTATATTAAAACTGTGGCAACGACGATTGAGATCATAGTATAACTACAAAATTATTTCCGTGCAAAATTACAGAATTGAGTATCGAATTGATTCTTATCCACCCTATTTTTCGGATTTAGAATAGAACGAGAAATCATTTAAGCCTAATTCTGTAATATTGCACAGAAATTGGTTTTTTTTTTCATTTTTGTACGCGGCAATTACTAAATTTTTCACTCGCTTTAAACGATTACCGTACGTAAATAATGCGTTAATTCTGGATGAAATTTAACCTGGAAGAGTTTGAAGAGGGATACTTTCCAGATGTCATACCATCAAATGGATTGTGGCACCTCATAAAAATTTACCAGACTTATCGAACCATCCTTTTATTACAATAATTAATAAATACAATTTTTCGTTGCTTTATTGTTTTCTCTATCCTTATCCTATATCTTAGGCAGCACAAATTTTGATACATGTCCAAAACTTGGGCATAAAACGTCTTAAAGATTTATGTTATGACGTTTTAAAAAGATCTTAAAGACGTTTTATGTTCCAATTTTAAACATTGTGCTATCTGAAATTGTCAATAAATTATATTGTTGACTTACAAATATCATGTTTCACATATTATATTGTTTTATTATTTCATTTGATTCATTCTAGAAATATATTGAAATTAGACACAAAAAATAGACTTATATATTAATATATACAGTGGTATATCTAAAATCATATATAGAATTTACCCAAATTTTAAAAATACTTTGGCCGGTATTCATAGACGGACCTTATATTTAAGACCGTTTTAAATATAGTCTTAAAATATCATGAATCTATCAGAAGGTCGCATTAATGATTTAAGACATTACTTAAGATGGTCTTAAAATAAGAATCGACTATGAATACCAGCCTTTATATGCGAAATACTATAACGCCCCGGTAAAAAATTTTTCATGCATGAATATGTATAAATATGTATAAACATACATAAACACGCATAAATATTCATAAACGTGTAATATTCATAATGTGTAATTATATATGAAATATGCCCATACATGTTCATACATCCTGTTTTTTTGTAAAATTATTTTTTAGTGTAATAGAAATAATAATAGTAATGTGAAAACAATAAAAATAATTAAAAAGGTAATTTTCGCACTAGTTGTTTTAGAAAAAAATCAAATTTAAAGAAATGTAAAAAAATTACTTACGTATAATTATATATAAAATTATGCATAATTATGTATGAGCAACTTTTTTTTACATTTTTCCAAACTTGTTTTTTTCTAAAACAAACAATGCGAAAATTATGCTTTTAATTATTTTTTAAGTTTTCACATTACTATTATTATTTCTATTACACTAAAACGTAATTTTACAAAAGAAAGAAGGATATATGGACATGTACGGACATATATAATTATATATGTTTATGAATGTTTCTGCATGTTTATGTTTGTTTATACATATTTATACACATTCATGCATGAACAATTTTTTACCGAAATGTCTCTTGATGCCGTTCAAATTCAGCGGTCCGTAAAACCCTCAACATGGCTGACAATCACGTGATCGGTAATCACCAACATCAAAGCCAACAGCTACTATCGCTACTGTATGTAGTTATACTGTGACTCTCAGTCGCCTCTATATGTCAAATAAAATTGAAAATTTTTTTCACGGTTCTATTTTCTTAATTAAACGATAAAAGATTATGACAATTTTTCACAACATCCATTTCATGTTCCTCCATCGCATGCTCGTTTTTTTATTAACATATCACTGTTAATTTAGGCCCAGCAAAAATAAACACGACATTTTCATAAATTATGTATAGGCTATACGTATAAAAAAGTACTTTAACAAAAAAAAATACTTTGTTATAGTGTTTTAGAAAACTCTCGATATCAGCAAAAATATTATGCAATAAAAAGTAGGAGTTTCCATTAAAGATTATTTCTTGATTACATGCTTTAAGATCATCCAAAGCTCAAATCAATATCACCAGCCAATAGATTTTTAAAATTCTACAATATTTTTCTTTGAAACATTTTTTCATTTAAATCAATACTTTCTGAGATAACCTTTCCAAAAGTTTTTTTGCCTCTTACTATATATGTATACTATTGCATACTGAAATATTCTAACAAGGAAACACAACAGAATGTTCCCAGATAGTAAAACATGTCTCAGCAAAATTGTACAAATCTGTGATTGCTTATGATGCTGACATCTTACCATAGATTTGTCATCAATAATTTGAATATACCGATATTGTAGCACATGCAAACAACATGTATGTATGTATTGTCGGCAGTTTAACAGAAAGATAGCTGCGTCAATGTTGGTTTACTTGCATTGTTGGCAATATGACAGCATTGTATGATGCTGCATATTATTATAGCAACATGATGGCAATAGTATGAATTTTGATGATGACAATTTTAAAGTTGTCGGCAAATTGCTGGCAAATTGTTACTCAATGTTATCATATCGTGAAGACATCAAGTTGCCAACAAATAAGGACTCAGTTGTTGCAATTCTAGTAGCAACACATATAGCATATTTAGTAAGCAACATGCCAACGACAAGACACGTTGCTATCTGGGTTCCCTTTCAATTTTAATAAGCTTTGGATATATTAAAATCAGACAAAAATAAGACACACATTTTTTTGTAAGTGCTCAATCGTACGTTAAGGAGGTAAAAGCCTTCGTTAAAAAAAAAAAAATCAATTTTTAAAAACATATGCAACTCTTATTTTTGTCTATATTTTAACATATCTAAAATTTATTAAAATTGGAGAGGGAACTTGACTGTATTTCCTAATAAGATTTCTCATTCTATAATTTTCGAAGAAAATTTATAAAATCTGAAGTTTAAAATAATTTTTTTAGAAATCTTCATACATTCACAAATATGAAAGATTCTTAAAAATATTATAACATACGAGTATTTTTTCACCAGGAAGGAGTGCACGTTTGTCAAGCAAATTAATTGGATACATACGTTATTTCTCTGGTGTGGCTAATATCGACACAAAAGCAATAGAAGAGTGTCAAAAGAATAAGCAGTTTCATTGTCCTATTAGCGTTGTTTGCCCAGGGAACTGTTATAAAGCTGTACTCTGCAGTGTTGTTTCACTCGGTAGCGTTAGTCTTCAAGTTGATTGAAGAGATCTCTTTGATGATACAATGGGCACTGATAAAATCTAGTCGAAAAGATAGGAAATCAATGAACTTACACTGTAGATAACGAATAAAGATGCCAGTATTTCTGTAGACTATAATGTTCTTCCTTCCTATGTTTAATTGAATGCACTGCCGCGATAAGAAAAAACGCAGGTCACTAAAGATGACCCTAAGAAATCGTAGCGAGAAATCATCACGCACAATAAATTACTCTTAAGCAGTGACGTCTGTATAGATCACAGTTTTATATTCTGTATTTCAGTATTTACAATAATGTACTATGTAATTAGGTTTTAGTATCTGTTCCATTGAAAATAAAAAAAAACAAATTAAATGATAAATAACCCGGGAAAAAATATTTCATATATAATTATATATAACTGTATAAAATTATACATAATTATATACAAAATTAATATATCTTATATACAATTATATATAATTATATATAAAATATGTCCATTTATATAACATTTTTTCCCGGGAATGTATATTTCTCTTTTTTTTTTGTAAATGTAACGATGTACTAAAAAAGTGCAATTTCATTTTTTATATTTTTTCTTTAATGAATTTATACATTTTTTTTATATAAATAAATAATGGATCCTTTCGAACATTCTATACGCATAAAGGTTTTAGAGAAAGATGATTGAAAAAGGAATTTTTTGATATCGACGAGATATTTTATATTTTATTTTCGTATATTTTGACATAAAATATTAAATATACTACGCCAAAAAAATTAAGAGATTACACATCAAATTTTGTGGGTATTTTACGTACCAAAAATAGGCAATTTTCAAGAAAATAGTAACTTCATAAAAAAATGATCATAATAAAATGATCTAGAAAGCATTAAAGCTTAAAGTCTCTACTTTTCAAATTGATAGTTTAGATAACGATTTTTATAAATTCCAACAAATATTTATAGATTCACACAAATACAAATAAAAATTCAAATCTTAGAATTTTTTATGAACTTTGTAAAGTTCTATAATGTGAATTAAAAATAGCAGCTTTCAAAAAGTGACTCTTTATCTTTAACTTTCGTACTTGTTTATTTTATCAAATTATTTACCCTGCAAACGAGAATGGATTAAAATGGATTAAAATTTTTTTAATGCGTACTTTAAATTCATGACAATGGATTGAATAGATTGAAATGGATTGGATCTGAGCTGACACTAGTTTAATATTTGAAAAAAAAATTCATATTTAAGGGTTACAAATTTTATTCCTAAGACATTTAATAATTATACCTGAAATTAACTACTTCAAATTGATATTAAAAAACGCACTTTAGTGGGATTTGAACTTGGGACCTATGGATTATGAATCTTCTATGTTACCCGCTACATCACTTCTTCAATTGGTAAATGTGTTATTCATTCTCTACTTCAATTACAACCAGCTAAACTAGTAACGAAATTATATAGATATAATAAAAATATTATCATTTAACAGATATAATAAAATATAAACAATTTACATTACTATAAGACAACATTGGGTAAGTGTCGGATAATCTAATATCGCTTGGCCGATGTCGCGCGCCGTGATTAGCCGAATATTGATTTGCGAGTTTCATCGAATTATGACATCGATCATTCATTTTACTTCTAATTAAAGAGAAACAAAAGAACATAGCTCAATTATTTTTGTGTTACAATTTTTTTAAACTTACTTGGATTAAAACAAAAAATTTCCTACTTATAATTTTGAATAATTTAAGTAGCATTTCTAGTCCATTTTTAAATAAAAACTTTTTATTCAATTAGATTGAAAAATTGCATTTCATATTTAGAATATTGAATTGAGCAGTATGCATGTTGCACAGAAATTACTGATATTATTTTTGAATTTAACTGAATTAAAAAAATTGTACTTCCTATTCAGAATTCTAAATTGAGTAGTATTCATGATGCACAGAAAATGCTTATATTATTTTTAGATTGAAAGGCATTGTGATATGCTCTATGCAATTCCTATAAATAAATAAAAATGCATTCAGGATTGAAAAGGCACAGACATTTGCTTTATGCAATTCCTATAAATGAATAAAAATGCATTCAGGATTGAAAAGGATTCATTTTAACATTCATGAATCCATATTTCTGAAACTCTGAATGCATTTTAATCCATTTCAATCTATTCTCGTTTATTGGGTAACATTATAACAAAAGCATTCTTTTTTACTTTGATTACAGAAAACAAAGTATCGCTCGATATTCTTTTAAAAATGGATAGAAAGATCTAAGTTTTTTCTTTAACATGCACGTATATCATTTTCTCGATAAAAAGAAAATTTTTTGTATATAAATTTTGTTTATAAATAATTTGCTAAAAACTAATGATTGATCAAGCCGAAAGAGTAGTTATACAAATACTAATTACAAAATTTTTTAATATATAAATTTCTTGCTCTTCCGCACTATCTAAAATATTTTATAATAATTGTCTATGTTGCCTATCTACCCCGGTAAAAAATTTTTCATGCATGAATATGTATAAATATGTATAAACATACATAAAAAAACAAGTTTAGAAAAATGTAAAAAAAATTGCTCATACATAATTATGCATAATTTTATATATAATTATACATAGGGGAGACCACAGTCAGTTGAATATAGGGGTAAGTAGAAATAATCGAGGCTACATTAAAACAAAATTCGCGAGACATGCATAAACGTGTCTGAGCAGCAGCGACTGCCGTTAAGTCTGCTGTAACATTTTGTTGCGAACACATCTATGATAGAAGTTATGCCACAATTTTACAAAATCGTACACCTAAGTAAATATTTTAATTTTTTTGTTTTACTATCGTATATGATTGTCTGAGATATTTGATTTCTACTTAGATAGTAAGTATAGTTCTTACTTAATAAAGTCCAACAGATTTTTTTTTGTTTATGTGTCTCTGTTATTGTATATTATTAATGTTTTTTAAAAAACGGGATAGTAGACTAATCACAGCATGGAACTACCATATATGACTCATTTAGTGACGACTCTTATAGTACTTACTCAAAATTTTATTCCTTTAAAAAGATTTTCCTCAATGGTGAATGTTATAAGTTTAGTTCCCTCATGTCTAATTTCGAAAATTAGGCTTATTCGATGTGTTTTTGCACAAAATGAACAAATTTTGCAAAAAGAAGTATTGTTTGCTCTGCGAAGCGAATGTTTGTGTTTAAAATATATTTTTATAAAAGTTTTATTAATATGTAGCCAAAGATGTAGCTTAAAATACATTAATCTTTATTTTAATAATCTTAAAATAATAATTAGAAAAATGCATTTTTTTCATATTAGTTATCAGTTTCCCCTTATTATTAAAATATTATTAGATAGTCAAATGTATGTAGTAACTTGTGTAGAATTCATTTTTTCGATAAGTCTCTTAATTTTGTCTGTAAAAATTCGAAAAATGAGTCTAGCCCCGGTCTCTCCTAAATAATTTTATTATTTCTTCAAATTTGATATTTTCTAAAACAAAGTGCAATAGTGCAACAGTGCGAAAATTACCTTTTTATTATTTTTAATGTTTTCATATTACTATTATTATTTCTATTACACTAAAAAGTAATTTATAAAAAAAAAAGGATGTATAAATATATGGACATATTTCATATAATTATACATGTTTATGAATATTTCTGCGTGTTTCGTAGCCCTTTTTCCTTATTGCTTTTTAAATTTTATGAGCCTTATTACTAATAGACAAATTAAATTAAATTGACAAGCATTTTAATAATGTTGATGTTCAATCCGGTATCCTATTAGAAAGATGTTAATATGCTGAAAAACTATAAATAAATTTATTGCGAAAAATATTCCCTCGAGGCTGAGAGAACATTACCTCTATAGTCTAAAGGCTACTACGCTCATAAGGTATACAAGAGATCCGAACTTCCGGCCGAGATAATATTTTTCACGATAAATTTATTTACAGTTTTTTAGCACATTAAAATCTTTCTAATATGATACCGGATTGAACATAAAAATTATTAAAAATTGCTTGTCAGTTTAATTCGTGATATTACTACAGTAGTTTAATTGTGCTTATAAGTCCGGAAAACCAATTGCGCAATGCGCAGTCTGAATGACTATAAATATGGTATATATGCATGTACATATATAGTATATGTATATATAATTCACATTTAATTATTTAAGCATTAATGATCTAGTTTCCATCGTTATAGACTTTAATATTCTTATTTGTTGTGTATTCACATTACGGTCTTAATTATAACAATTATTTATTATTGTATTATTTTTAGTTTTTTCATTATGTCTTTGAATATTTTGGTTTTGATATGTTTACGTAAAAACATTGCATTTTAATTTTATTTATTTTTTTGTGATATTATTTTTAATTCTTTTCATTGTAATTTAGAATATACATATTTATTTACAAAATGGTTTTGCGTAAAGATATTGCAAAATATATTTGACGCCTTTTTCTTTACAGTTTTAATATCTTTTCCAGCGGATATCTACTACAAATACACGAATACAAATCCTGTTAACGCTAGATATTCATGAAAGGTTCTTAAAATCCCCAAAAATATTCCGAAATATTTACGGAATGTAAAAGCAATATTCAATTATTGGTTAAAAATTCCATTTATACATATATCATTACATATTCCGAGAATGTTCCATGTACATGTGCAAAATTTTAATTTTTTCAAAAATTCCATTGTCCGATCGTCCCTGAATTTTTAAACAAAATTCTGTTTTAAAAAACGCATTTCACACTTTCACTTTGAAGCTCAATTTTAGGGTTTATTTGACAGATGAAATACTGCGCTCTTTATATTCTTTCCCAAATGATTCTTGTTAACGAGCAAATGTTCTCCGCCGCGATCCTCTATATCGGTGGAGATGTGTACTCGCTCGCGAATGATTCTCGTGAGAAGCATTCATATAAATATTCGGCACATTAGGAATATGAATTGAATTTTCTATGAATTGAATAATAGTGTTAACTGGGAATATCCTAATAATTTCCTAAAATCCTAATATGTTAACAAAATTATCACGTTTAAAGTACGAGGGGTGTTCAAAAAGTAAGTTTCCCTGCTCCGGGAAAAAAGCAAAACACAATTTTTAGGTTAAAGTAACATATGTATTTATTGTTTGACTTATAAACTATTTTTCTACATAGTCCCCTTGGACTTGAATACATTTTTTATATCTGTTCTGAAGCTTTGACAAACCTAGTTTATAAAAATCCGTGCCCTGTTTTTTAAAGAATAATTTAACAAAGTCTTTCACTTCATCATTTGAATTGAAGTGATGGCCACCCAAACTTTCCTTTAACTTAGGACGCTTTCGTTTAATGGCACTTTTAAGTTTATTTAGCACTTCACAGTAACGATCTGCATTTATCGTGGTACCGGATTCAAGAAAATCAATTCAAAAAACAGGGCACGGATTTTTATAAACTAGGTTTGTCAAAGCTTCAGAACAGATATAAAAAATGTATTCAAGTCCAAGGGGACTATGTAGAAAAATAGTTTATAAGTCAAACAATAAATACATATGTTACTTTAACCTAAAAATTGTGTTTTGCTTTTTTCCCGGAGCAGGGAAACTTACTTTTTGAACACCCCTCGTATATAAAGTATATAAAGTATATAAATATTCAGAGTATATATCATGGCATTTCGAAGAGAAAAAAATGATATTTTTGTTGAAATTATATAATACATACATATACTGACCTATATTTAGAACGCTTACAACACGATGTTAGCGCCATAACATACTATACTTTACGTCACGCATATTATAGAATTTCAGAGATAAAAGCGCGCTTTTATCGATGGAAGCGCGTTCTAAATACAAGCCACTGTGTGCAATTATACAGAAAGTATAAAATTCAAACACTTATAATTTGATGAAAGTCGTTTGATGATAAACTAAAATTCATTTGAAAGCTCTTAAATTGTACTTTAAGATACCGTAGATCTTATTTATAAACAAGCTCTTGTTTTGTCGTAAAAAATGTTAAATGCAGCAAAAAATTATATATGCAACCTTAATTTGCTCAAAATCTTAATGTGCTATACCAGTTCTATGGCATCATCAATCTATTCAACGGCATCATCATCTTTAGCACGAAAAAATCTTCAAGAAATATACTGTCGTATTTCGAAGAGAATATAACGGTTGAATACTCAGCTAATGCTAAATATTCAGAAAATTCGATTTGTATTCTCAATATGCCGAATATTTCGAAACATTAAAAGAATTATTGTCACAGCTAATGTGCAATTGTCGATGAAATATTCAGAATATTGTATGAATACTTTTTGTATATATCATATGAAAATTAGAGAAAGAGAGAAAGCAGTACATGGCACATCTCCACCGACAAAGGGCGTGGCCTTTACTTAAGATGCATTTACTCGTAAATAAGAATCATCTTAGGAGAGAATATAAAGAGCATTGCAGCATTTCACTTGTAAAGTCAGTCCCAAAATTTTCTTCAAGATGAAATGTGTTTTTTATGGTACATTTATCAGTTAAAAAAATTGCAACACTATTTTGTTATAAGTTTCAACTCATCCTTGCTCATAGAGCGATTGAACGTACATTTCAATTCATAAATAATAACTAATCGCTCGGTGAGTAGGTTGCATTCCGAAAAAAAAGAGTTGCAACTTTATAGTTGATGATTAGTATACAGTTTCGTTTGAAAAGTGATTCAGGGACCATCGTACCTGGAATTTCCGGAAAAATTAAAATTTTGTGAAATATATATAGAACATCCTCGAAATATGTAACGATATATAAGTGGAATTTTTAACCGATATTTAAATATTGCTTTTACATTTTGTTTATATTTCAGAATATTCTGGAATACTTAGAACATTTTTTTAAGATTTTAAAAACCTATTTTATGAATATTTCA
>JAANIC010005860.1:277145-303950 GCA_017607545.1 Acromyrmex charruanus | reverse complement strand
TACTGAAAAAATAAAAATAAAATAAAAATTCGTAAATAATAAACAAAATATGCACGATTTTTATAGTTCGATCGATCTGGAATTAACAGCATTTTCGCCAGTTAATGGTCAAATTCTAAGATTAGCAAACGTTGCAAAAAGCAAACACGATATAAAAAAAATATGATTATAATATAAATCACGTTTTTAATATAAAATAAATGAAAATTATACTGATAAAAATATTTTAAAAAGCGATCAGGAGTGACAAAGAAGATCGAAAAAGAGTAAGAGAGAGAGAGATAGAGAGAGGGGGGAGGAGAGAGAGAGAGAGAAAGAATGTAAATAAAAAAAAACGCTACAAAATGCAATATAGCAACTACTTAGATGAAAAAGTTCATTTATCCTTTTTTCGTTCATATATAATGACTATAAAAACTGCATAGAGAAAAATTACTGATGTTTACAACCAAGAAAAGCTGAATGATTCTATCGATAAAGACTCGATTTTGTTTCGGCGCGAAAAAAAAACAGATCCGGATGAGTAAATCTACGTGATTAATCATTTTACTCACTCTAGCGTGCTTTTTGTCTTCCTCACAAAAACACACAACAGGAATGCAATGAATTGTAACAAACTGTTTTCCGACGCAACTAGCGGAGAAGAACTGTGAAGAACTGATCTCGCGCTGCCATTATGTAGATATAAGTATTTTTAAAAATCCGCCTAGTCGATGAATTACTTACGCGCGATGTTACCAACCTTCATATTCTACAACGGGGATAGGAATGTCTTAACACTCAAAGTTACACGAATATCGGAGTATATTTAGAGCGTACTTTCCATTTCTAGACATTCGTACATCATGGCTGTTGATTTTTTGGCAAAATATTTAATATATTTTAAGAATACTTTACAGTAATATTATAATATTACAAATAAATATATAAATAATAAAAAGATAAGTAATAAATAAATAAAGCTGTAATAATTTTTAAATAATAATTCATAAATTTATGAATTTGTTAATAAATTATTGAATCAATTTTGTAATTTTTAATACGATAAGTCATAAAATGTTCTATTTGTACGCTGAAAAAATTAAATACGGTTAAATATACGGTTTATTTATATACAGGGTGTCCCATTTAAACAGCCAATTTCTAAAAATCACGAGAGACTGAAGGAAAATATTTCAGATAAAAATTGTATGACTTCAAAGGGATAAGATAGTACCATATTGGTTTAATCTTGGATGGTTGTCAGGGAAAGGTCACTTTAAATTTTTTAAACAGTAACTCCCATTTTTCATTACATATTGCTTGTAGCTTATATTGAGAATTTTTCAAAACACTATAATGAAATATTTTTCGGATCCTAAAGCCGTCTGTATTACCGACTATATTCATAATTTTTGTATAACAATTACTTTTTTCCTCTTTTACAGATTCGAAAATTCTTTTCCAGGATTAAAGTATACGCATTAATATATGTCTGTGAGATGGAGTTTATGCCTAGAACGACAAAAAATTTTGTTAAAATTTCAATTTCGAAATTTTTTATCGTTCTCGGGATAAATTCCACCTCACAGACACGTATTAATGTGTATACTTTAATCCTGGAAAAAGATTTTTGAATCTGTGAAAGAGGAAAAAATAATTATGCTTGCAAAGCACGTAATTTGATTTTAGGAAAAATATTTTTTCTGCGGTTTGAATTTTAATTCCACAAACTCAGATTGTTCGTTCAAGTAATTTGAATCCTAACGCTTATTTTTAATTTACAAGCTGTAAAACTTATTTATATCAAGTAAATATTAACCTCAGGTAACAGTTGTACGTGCCAGAAAAAGAATCGTCGATTCGATATCGATTCCATTATCATTTCTGACTGGGATGAGTATTTTCTTCTCATCCGTTTTTTGTAAAATTTATAATATTTGATTAAAAAATTATTGAAAACCAATATTTGATGATTTTTAATAATTGATATCTTGTTAACTATCGCAAAAATTGCAAAATGATAGAGAATTTTTCGACTCAGTTTAGTCCACTCTATCCCTATACAAGAGTTTTATCGTTACTCAAGCACTTTGTATATAAATGATTATACATAATTATGTATTTATATGTACTAGTGTGAAAACACTAGAAACAATCAATACAGTTTTATTGCTAAAATGTTATTGATTAACTCCACATTTCAAAATACACATGAGAAAGTTATAAAATAGTAAAAAGAATATTCAGAGATTCAGAAAGCACACTCCGAAAGAGCTTGGGAATTTCTAGGAGATTTGCCTATTTGATTTATTTTTATGCTAATTCTTATAGGACTCCTGGACGTTTTCTACTAGAGATCCTATAATCAGTTTGGCGAATGTGAATAAAAAATGGCGGATAGAAAGAGATAACAGATATTGCTTTTTCTTATGAACGCATGCGCAAAAAGAATTAGAATATGTGACAAGCAATATATGACGATAATACCTGACGTGATAATACCTGAAAAAACTAATCGAGTTGATCAATTGACTGAATTGTGCAATTATAATTTGTTAATTTTCTCTTTATTCAAGATCTCGAAATCATTTCTAATCCTTTTGATATAGATTTCACTCATCTGCTATCCGACAAAAAATATTTTATATATAATTATATAAAATTATATACAGGGGTGTAGCGAGTGTTTGTTGCGCCCTTGGCGAGGAAATACAGGATGTCTCGTAAGTAAGGGCCGCATTTCGTATATAATTATATGTAAGTAATTTTTTTACATTTCTTCAAATTGATTTCTTCTAAAATAAATAGTGCGAAAATTATCTTTTTAATTATTTTTAATGTTTTCACATTACTATCATTATTTCTATTACACTAAAAAGTAATTTTACAAAAGAAAAAAGGATGTATAAACATGGATATATTTCATATAATTATACATGTTTATGAATATTTATGCGTGTTTATGTATGTTTATACATATTTATACATATTCATGAATGAAAAATTGTTTATCGAGTTTATTGTAGTATGGTATAGAGATGCAAGATAAAAAAATGTCTTCTATAATCTTTACATTTAAATATCACAAATAATACTATTTTATTACTTTTAAAGCTATATATGTTTAAAAAAAGTTAAAATTTCACTTTTTTGCTTTGATTACAGCAAATTTATTAATTATATCATCCAGATTAATTTGTGAGAACACTTTATATTCAATTGATAATAAAGCAAGACTGGTCAATCTTTTTTGATTCATCGAAGAACAAAGATAATTTTTTATCAATTTAAGCTTGCTAAAACAGTATTCGCAAGATGCCACGGTCACTAATAAAAATAAGATACTATATAATATGAGTATCCGCCATTTTTATAATCCTTTCTCCACTTCTTGTTCTCTCCTCATCTCTCTCCATTCCGCCGCTGAGCTGAGAATTTTACGGGTTATGTTACAGGTTATGACTTGGTTGGTGTCTAAGATTCTCTATTAAAGTTATCTATTCATTATTGTCGACGAATGTTATCCACAGGAAATAATCGGACACCTTTTTCCGTTCTATTACCACAATTTGCTGCAACTCAACAAGGCAATTTTATAAATTGTTGCTTTACCATGTTGTAACAATTGTTGTTAATCCGGTTGACTGTAACTTTTTCAGTTCAGCAGCGGAGTGGAAAAAAAGGACTGAAAATAGCGGGTATNTTTTCCGTTCTATTACCACAATTTGCTGCAACTCAACAAGGCATTTTATAAATTGTTGCTTTACCATGTTGTAACAATTGTTGTTAATCCGGTTGACTGTAACTTTTTCAGCTCAGCAGCGGAGTGGAAAGAGAAAGGGGTGGAAAAAAAGGACTAAAAATAGCGGGTACGATACTTATATTCTAATCACGGAATAATAGAAAGGAGTAAAATCTCCATAATCTTTTCATTTGAAATATGAAATCCCCAATTTTTTTTCGTCGGTAGTAGCGCTGTTATAGCCGAAGACCTGATCGTCTTCCGTGGCGCGAATATTTAAACTGCAGAAATGAAAAAATCGAAGGTAATTGTTCAATTTCAGCCACATTCTCTTAAAAATCAATGTAGAAAATACTTATTCTAATCTCACTTATATGTTCTCATGTCCCTTTATATCAGTCTATGCCATCGATGTGACAGATTTCCTAACCTGAATATATATAGTCTTCAACTTAAATGATTAATACTTGATCTACGGGACAGAATGACATTTCTTTTGCNTTTCAGCCACATTCTCTTAAAAATCAATGTAGAAAATACTTATTCTAATCTCACTTATATGTTCTCATGTCCCTTTATATCAGTCTATACCATCGTGTGACAGATTTCCTAACCTGAATATATAGTCTTAAATGATTAATACTTGATCTACGGAACAAAATGACATTTCTTTTGCTAAAATTGTTCATTTCGTGCAAAAACGTGTTGAATGAACATAATTTTATCAACATTAGAGATGAAGAGGCTAAACTCAACAATTACTTTACAAATTTTGAAAACTGTATAACATTCGGTGTTTTGAAAAAACTTTTCTTTTTTTCTTTGCACTTGTTTATCTATTGATACAAGTTAATACGGTGCAGCATATTTTTATCATGATATTCACTTTTTATTTTTTACTACTTTTATTTTTTATTTTTTATTTTTTACTAAGTTATTTTTAACTCACTTTATTATATTCTTACTTCGATAATGTTGCAATTGTAAATGCCATATTTCTACCTCCATCACAACCAGATAAACGAAGTTGTCAGCGAGAAGCGTCATGAATTTTTATGCCGCTGCGGAGACCACAGCAAACTGCAGAGATTTTATTCCTTTTTATTACTCCATGATTCTAATTAATACATTAATAAAAGCCCCTTACTTGATCGTATGATCGACGTGATTTTGGTGCCCTTGCTAGGTATGCGCTCCTAGTATGGGCCAGTTTTGCCAATTCCTCACTACGCCTCTGATTATAATTTTATATATTTGTATATAAATGGACATATTTTATGTATAATTATGTATAATTCTATATAATTGTATTATATATAATTTTATATATAATTTAATATAATTTTATAGGGTTTAGTATAATTATACAGGGTGTCCCGTGAGACTTCTCCAACCACCTCCAAGGAAGGTAGATGGGATCGAAATAAACATAAAAGTCCTTTATCGTGTGTTTAGCGATATTCGTAATAATAATCGAGATATTAATGTTTGCAATTGTACTAATGAGAGCGCGCTGATAGAAACGCTTTTCAAATATGTAAAACTTATATTTTCTAAGATATTCAGGTGTATTTATTTATTTATCGACCTTTTGGAACATCATATATATACTTTACATTGAATTATTTAAGGATTAAAGATCATCCATAAAGACCATCCTTTGATCATCATAGGGCTGGTCTCATCAACTCCGATTAACTTCATCGATTGATTGTTACATTGGAACTGACCAATTGCATTTGCTGTTCAGCAGAATTGACCAATCATAGTTGATACTTAATTGATAGATTAGGTTAATCAGAGTTGGTTTGTAATGGTTATTGGTTTGTAATGGTTGTCCTCACATGTACGGTCTAAAATAAAATTCTCATTTTCTATTTAGATTATAATCTACAAAATTTTATAAATAAATTTGACATTTTCTCAACTTAAATGTCTGGAGCATGTATCAATTTTAACATTCCGCCTTTACAAATTAAAATGATTTTTGATAGCAGAGAAAAATGAAAAAAATTGGAAGAAATAAATCTTTAGTCTTTTATAAATAAAAAAATTAATCAATATAATATGTTGTAGGATTGTATATGTAGTAATCAATGCCTTAGTCTAGCTGGATCTTAAATGCTTGTATGATTCTGTGTGAATTTATATACTATATGTATATGTAGTCCTTCGAAACGCGCGCCAAAATGATTTTTCTTGAAACGCTAATGGTGTGATCCATGGAAGGATTACATGGTGTACTCAGTTTGCAAGCGTCTCTCTCTAATTATCTGCTCTCTCTCTCTCTCTTTCTTTCTCTCTCTCTCTCTCTCTCTCACACACACACACACACACACACACACACACACACACACACACACACACACACAAATTTGATAGACGATTCTTCTTGCCCCTGCAACTCCTCCTCTCAAGACCTAGCTCATATAATTTTCCTTTGCCCTATCACAGAACCTTATGCCCTTCCACTTCGTGCGGCACTTCGAAGCTTAACATCGAACAATCCATTCGATCCTCTTGAAGTCATAAACTCCGCTTTACGCAAGCCTTCGGCAAAAATTTATCGCCTCTTTGCAAACTTTAGTTTCGCATGTGACCGCCTATAACTCAAACATTCGCGGCATCAACTCTCGTGTGCGCTTGCATCGGGCTCGAACCTTTTATCCCGTCCCAGCGACATTCTATGTCGCTTGTCCCTCGCCGCGAGAGACGGAGCCTTTTTAGGCTTCATTTTCAACGGCGAGTTATTTCGCGTCGCAAAATCTTGGGGTGCTATTTCATTTGTGCGTTTTTGGCTGTAGTCAAAGTCTCGCTATAAATGCATTTGATGGACCAATTAGAAAAAAAGAAATTTACAAACTGACCAGTTAAAAAACGCTTCAAAGCATTTGTAGCATCGCATTGACCCTTTGTCATACAACAAATGTATGTAGGACAGAGAGATCCTCGGATTTCTCTATCTCATAACCAATCAACAGGAAAAATTTATCATACGACAAAAACGCACAAATAAAATATCACCCTTTTGCGATGCTCCTGATGGAAATAAATCGCTGAAATCGTTAAAATCTCTATTAATTTGACAGATTTTTATTATTTTAACGATTTCAACTATCTGCAAAACTTTGGCCCGTATTCAGAACGCGCCTTTATCGATAAAAGCGCGCTTTTATTTCTAAAATTCTATAGTATGCGTAACGTAAATTATAGCGCGCTAACATCGTTGTAAATGCATTCTAAATACAAGCCTCTACCTTCTAGGAACACTAGCGATTGCCATAGTGGAAATAAACAGGTGAGACAACTTGAGGGATGCGCAATAGAACTAAATTTAGCACAAAATTTGATTGGCTAGCTGATCGCTCTGAATTGCCGTTATGCGCATTGTCTCATTTGTTTTCTTCCACCATGGCAATTGCTAGTGTTCACGCACACACAGCATGGAGGGGTTCCGATTCTCCTGATGAGAGAAACGGAGTGCGGAGCGTCAACATCGAGTCACTGTCGAGGCACGCACAAAGCGCACCATCAATTCACTGTTAGTGAATTTTCGAACTTCGCACTTTGATCCGTATTCTACACCTGGCACATGCACAGTTCTCTTCCGCACGCACACTTTCTCTTGCCTGGGATACTGAATTAAGGTAAGATCCGACGTTTTTCGTTTGCTCTGTACAATCTGCAAAAAAAATCTTTCGGGTTTTCAGAGGTACACATTGTTTTCGTGCCTGCGGTGTACCTATGATAAAAATGCCTCAATCTCTTTTAAACGTTACGGCACGCTTATTCTGTTCATTTGGTAAGTTTAGGCTACATTCCAAAACGTTCTCTCCGAGGAATATTTTACTCTATATATTATAATATATGTGTGCTATATATTTCGAATAAAATTTTCCTCGGGGAGAATGTTTTGGAGTGTACCCCTAGACAAATGAGATCGTAGAGTACGTCAATATGTACTGCAAATCCTAATATGATGAAACTTTCAAACATAGAACTTTGTGTTTTATGTAAACTGTTTTATGTTTTGTATTATATGATAAAGCACATGTGTTAAATTTTATTACTTTTATGACTATCAAATTATGTATATACAAATATTCGTTATTTATTAGTTTTCGACAGTTGTTTTTTCACAGTACCAAGTCTGTGTTAATTTCAGATATAATTCTGATATTTAGGATTGTTTGGAAGAACCTTATAAAACATTGTATAATATTATTATAATGATGGTATGTAAGAAGACCAGGGGAATCAATTTCAAAGATGTATAGTCATTCAAAGTAGTGACAACATTTGTGAACAAATTTATCCTAAATTTTATAAGCCAATACAAAACCGGTATTAGAAAAAATATGACATTAATCAGAAATTTGCTCCAAATTATATTCAGCTGTCATCACAGTATAACCGGTAGGGACACTCGCGAAAAAATGTGAGTCTGCATAGATATGGCTGCACAACTTTTGTTTTGAGCTGGAAATCCAATGAAATGCAAGACGATAGTAACGTACATGGCTGTGTTCTGTTGGTTCTTTTTCATGATGCATTATCACATGCACCCCATATGTATTGTATATAGAGAAGAAAACAGTTTGTGGAAGCTGTTTTAAATATAAATAAAAGAGATAAAACAAAGAAAAGTTATGTTATATGCAATATTATCAATGCAGTAATAATGGGTGTGTGTGTGTGTGTGTGTGTGTGTGTGTGACTGATGATATTATACTTATAAGGCATTCTTTATTCGGCCTTTGATTTTTTAAATGTTAACATGATGGATGCTCACATTGACACAGAGAAAGTGCTGACACGGGAGTGTCTCTACTGGTTATACTGTGGTCACTATGCGCAATGTTACACCTAGTCTTTTTACATGATAATGATAACTATTTTTTCAGATTCTTTCATTAGCACTTGTTAAGTTTGTACAACTTGTACGATAAAAAATTGTAATTTAGTAAAGTATCTTAAGAATTTAATGTCAAATTTAATTTGTTAATTTTAATTGTCCTTGGAAAGCTGAATTTGATCTTTATTGAAGCTAATGTTATGAATCATGAAATTTTTTACAGATTTATATTTTGTTTTTATTAAATACTGATATGAAAGTTCAAGACTCCTGAGTACTCATCACAGCTATATTGAATCATGATGTTATAAGTGAGAAATGAGTCATAAGTGAACACATTGACTTTTTTTACATGACATTTATAAATAAAGACAATGGATATAACGGAATAATAAAATTATTTCAAAATACTTGTACAAATGAGCCGAGACTATCATTATCCCCTCTCCCTTTCCCGTAAGCAATAAATAGTTATAAAAAGTACATAAAGTGCATTTATTAGATTTTACTCAATATACATGCTTAGCCTATTTTCACTTCACGAACTTTTTCGATTATTTACTGATTGTTAAGAAGAATAAGGATTTTTACAAGAATTTTTACAAGTGTTTTACAGCAATCTCATTATTCCGTTTTATTCAAATTGTCTTTATTTACAAATGACATGCAAATGTATCACTTATGATGTCACGATTCAGTATGGCTGAGGTGAGTATAGTAGATCAAAGAAAAATTGCAATACCTTTTTTTCGATGATTCACTGTATTCAAGAGTCTTAAAGGGATACTGGAGTTATCGACAGAACACGCATTTTGCGTATTTTTCTATTCATTTCGTTTTCCTTACACAGAATAAAAAAGAAGTTCCTTCTCCAGAATAAAAGAAGTTGCATGCAAATAGCTATGGGAAATCTGTATGAAAAACTAAAACAAATTGTAAATTACAATTACCAAATACATCATTCTTCATGTAAATGAATTTAAATATATATCCATATAAAAAGTAGCATCCCATATTTAAATAATTTATAAGAATGAGATCTTCAAATTATGACTTTGAAGCTTATAAGAGAGATAAATATAAAAATACGATCTGAATTTAAATTTCGAAAATATAATTTGTAGATCTCATCACATTCTTATACATTATTCAAATATAGGAAACTACTTTTTGTTTATACAGGGTGTTTGGAAAATAATGATAAATCTTTTGCATAGGGGCAGACTAAACTGAAAAAAAATCCTCTACCATTTTATGATTTTAGCAATAGTTAATTAGACATTAATTGTTAAAAATTATCGAAAATTGGTCTTCAATAATTTTTTACTCAAATCATCATCTATCAACTTTACAGAAAAATTGCAATAGACAAAAATTGTTTATTTTCTTCTCATAGAACTCTAAGAATTTTTTCAGAATTTTTTATCAACTTTTTAAGACAACGTTTTCTTATTTTTACCAACATGAGAAAATATTAAAAGATTCTGAAAAAATTCTCAGAACTTTATGAGAAGAAGATAAATAATTTTTGTCTTTTATTTTTTATGTAAAGTTGATAGTATTTGAGTAAAAAATTATTGAAGACCAATTTTCGGCAATTTTTAGCAATTAATATCTTATTAACTATTGCGAAAATTGCAAAATGGTAGAGAACTTTTCTTTTCAGTTTAGTCCATTCTGTTCCTATGCGAAAGATTTAGCATTACTTTCCAAACACCCTGTATATAGTTATATATATTTGTTTATATATATTTAGAATCATTTATATCATTTATATTATGTGAAGAAATAACCTATATATGTGGTAATAAAAAATTTTTTATTTACAATTTTTTTTGTTTTTAATACCAATTTGTTGTTTCTCACAGCTATTTACGTTTTTTCTTTTATTTTAGCTGGAGAAGAAGTTTTTGTTCTATATGAAGAAAATGAAAAAATATGAAATGCCCATTTGGTCGATATTATAAATGACACATTAGTATAGTTATAGTATAGTTTATATATAGTTTTTAACATAAATTTCTAAAAATGGTTTCTGTTTAAAAAAACAAATGAACTCATAAAAACCTATTGCATATGTAATAATTCTCTATCTTTATATCTTATCCCTCCAAGTAAAAAGTATACTGACTACTTGTTATTATTTGTGTTTATTTCAATATATGATTTATGTAAATAGTTTGTCTTTTTTATCATATAATTTGCTTCCTTTTCCATGCCAAATTAATTGATAAGCCAATTAACAAAAATCAGTACATTATAATTTCTATTATATGTAACAGCATCCAGTGATCAGAAAATTGTACATAGCGATGCTACAATTGTTTTTTTCGCTTTCAGGCAAGTTGTTTGCATATACTTGCACATGTAATTGTCCAATGTCATACACAATAATATTATTTTGAAATTTTCCTTTTACACAATGGCAATTATGGGTACAATAATTATGATTGAGGGGGCGGAATAAAAGCCTATTAATCACAAAATCTTTATTTTAATAAAAATTAGAATAACTTGTTATACATAAATAGGTAGAGTATCAAATGAATTTATGTAATATCTTTAAGAAGTTATATGTTGCAATACTTCCCTATTACGATCGATATTATAAAAAAGCTAATCTCGGGAAAAAGAGTCTCAATAAAATTGTGCCTTTATTCCGTCTATTTCCTCAATTGTATTCATTGAATTTTATAAAGAAATTGGAATTGTAAGGAATTTTATATATGAGCAATTCTATCTTTTTATCTTTAAACACTTGCCAATTTGTTTTTGTTGCAGGCAGAGAAACCAAATATTTATGTTTTCTATAAAACATACGGTCTAGTACTATTTGCTTATCACAATGAGAGTTCTTGCCTTTATGAAGCAATGGTTGGTGATACACCTTTTGTTTGCCATCACATTTTTTACATCCGGCTTGATAATAAATTTCTTCCAATGCATTTTATACCTTGGACTGAAGCCCTTTTCAAAGTACTTCTACCGCAAGATTAACTATTATCTCTGTTATTCCTTTTTTTGTCGTAAGTTTATTTGTTTTATATTACAATTTTTGTTGTATTTCTAAAAAATTAATATGTTCTAAACGTTTATCTCCATCAGAATTGGTATTTATGGCAGAATGGTGGGCAGAATCGGATCTGATATTATATATAGATAAGAAGGACTTTGATAAATATTTCGGTAATGAACACGGTTACCTTCTGATGAATCATACTTACGAAACTGATTGGTTAATAGGTTGGCTGCTATGTGATCGCGTGAGATTGCTAGGTGTATGTAATCTTTGAAGATAAATTTTTAAATACATGATACATATATACACATATGTGCGTACGTGCATGTAATGTATTTATATATGTATTTATATATGTATATTGATACAAGAACATTTTGAAAAATATATATTTTTTAGAACTGTAAAGCTTATGCTAAGAAGTCATTACAATATATTCCTACGCTGGGATGGTCATGGAAATTCGCTGAGAGTATCTTCCTTGAAAGGAGTTGGGAGAAAGATAAAGAGAATATTAAACTTCAAATCAAGGAGCTTGTCGAGTATCCTGATACAATGTGGGTGAGTATATCTTACCATTTTTTAAATCCAAACGTGTGCGTATTAACTACTTCAGAGCAAGTAATTCTAATGATTTCAGAGTATTTGATGTGCTGTTAAAAATAATTGTATAGTTATAAAAATGGATATGTAAATTAATTATAGTTGCTGCTCTATCCCGAGGGTACGCGCTTTACGCCGAAAAAGCTAGAAGCTAGTCAGAAATTTGCCATCGAAAAAGGTCTGCCAGTATTAAAATATCATTTAACGCCACGCACAAAGGGCTTTACCGCCAGCATTCCACATATGAGAGGCAAAGCAACGGCCATCTATGATATTCAGATAGCATTCAAGCCATCTGATCCTGTGAAACCGACTATGAAGAATCTTCTTTTTGGAAAACGGGTCGAAGGACATATGTATGCTAAAAGAATTCCAATTGAGGAAGTACCAGAAGGAGATGAAGCGGCTGCTGAATGGCTGCAGACGCTTTATCAGCAAAAGGTAGTATTAAATTTCCATTGCTCCTTGAATCAGATAGAAAAGTTTGTACTATTTTGGTAGAAATATAATTCTGTAACTGTACATAATAATGCTTTCTAAGTTTGAAAAAGAGTTAATCTGAATTAAATTAAGAGTTGAGTAGTCATCTGTTCAATAAAGATAGAACCATATGTAATTGACTTGCTTTTATTACGCTTTATCCAATTTGAGTATTTTCAAGTACAAAAAGAACATTAGACTTTTTTCTGTGAGCATTAGGATAAAGTGGTCATAAGTTTGTGATTAAATCGAGTAGAACAACAAGAGAATTGATCTTTGTTAAATGACTTGATTTATTACTTAGACACGACAATATGACGTGGTAACGTTAGATGAAATTTTTGTTTGATAGGATCGTATGGCGGAGAGTTTCTATGAGACCGGTGATTTTTTTGCTACGAGCGGAGTACCTAGGATAGATTCGTTCAGGCTAAAGAAAAGATGCTATTCCCTTGTTAACACTATTTGCTGGGCAATAGCTGTTCTTGTACCAATGCTATATTACTTCCTAAGGCTCCTGCTATCTGGCTCGATCTTTGGCATTAGTGTCGCGGTCGGAGTTATCTTTGTATGTAAGTAGTATTCTTTATATTCACTTAATTACATTATTTTCAACTCTAGTTATACTAAATTATTCACATTCAGCAATTTACAAAAAATAATCATTATATAATTGTATATTAAAAATGATGTTTTAATTAAATTCTGGATGTAGCAAGTATATATGTATATGTATACACATATATATACATACATACGTATTCACATCCGCGCGCGCACGTAACAATAGCAGAATGACGATATTGAACTCATTTTTCGAAAAATGTATATTTTCTTGAGAAATGTTTTTAACGAAAGTTGTAGGGTTTTAATGGCACTTCCGTATGACCTTTGGCATGTACACTTACAGTTAAACCAATAGCACTATCTTATGTTAAAATGACCTTGAAGTTAGAAAAGTTTTGCACGAAACATTTTATCGATATACATTCATTAAAATTACCTTGTAATTTTATTATATAAGCGAACATGTTATAAGATCTGACTCGCGTGTAGATTGTCTAGCTTCAAATCACTTTCGTGTACTTTAGAGAAAATTAATCGCACCAACACAAAGATTCGGCTATATTAAGAAAATTGCCCATTATTTATTGTCATAACAATTAATTGTCAATATTAACGGTCAAACGGCGTTGCGTCCGGCGTTGACTTGTTAACTTTCAAGTCCCACTTGTACAGTACTTAATGAAAAGTACTTTCTTATAGTGTTTTGGAAAGATTTTGAAGTCAGCTAACATGAATATGAAATAAAAAATGTAGGTTTCAATTAAAAAATTTGATATAATCTTAATCTGATCTTAAGGACATTTTTCCTCAAGATCAAAGTCATCATCTTCTTTCCCCCTAGCAACTGAGCAACTTTTGTCTGAAGTTTTCTATATTTTATATTTCTTGAGATATTTCAATGTATTGATTAAATGAATATTGGATATGTTTAAGTCTCGCTTTAGCAATATACAATATTTAATTTTTTCACATCAAAAATAATCTATTGATATTATTACATAAATGTTTACCATACAAAACAAACGAGTATGATTATGAATTTATTTTAACATATGTCATAATATTTCACTATTGAACTGAAATATTTTGTGATATATTTCACTACTAATTGTGCGTACATAGTATACAAACAGATTTTATTAGAAGCAAGAACATTTCCTTAATAAAAATATCATTGCATTTGTACAATAATTTTAAAATTATTATCAAGAGAATCCTCGTGGAGCATTTTTACTACTTATATCAACATGCCTGAATGCGCAAAATTTAGTTTCGTGATTAGTAAACTTTAATTAATTTAAAAAGTATTATAGCCTTGATATTTTCATATTAGGATTTTTGACTCAAAAATATCTCAAGTATACGCTATTAAAAAATAATCCGGTATTTGCAAAACATCCTGTATTATTTACATATTATTTATAGTATATTATTTATATATTATTTATGTGCAGTGTTAAAAAAACTATTCAGCATTTATAAATAATGTAAATATAGATTGTTGACGTTAATTTATGCTGCATGCTATTTGTAAATAAAGACAATTTGGATAAATCTAAATGACGAAATTACTTTAAAATATCTATAAAAATGGACAGAAATTTTTTTTCTCCCTTAATAATCAGAAAATGATTGTAAAGGGCAGGTAAAGTGAGCCTAATTTCGGGCAGAAACACACGGTTTGAACAACTGTTGAAATGAATGAAATATACGCTTTTATAAAATTCCAGGATAATTATAGTTTCTACCCATTTTTAGGACTTTCATAAGTACAAGACACATCACATTTTTCACAATTAAGCAAATAATAACCAAACGGCTCGCAGCATAAATTTTATCGTCAAAACGTCACTTTTCCACGCCTATAAGTTGAGCCATTTATCGTGGTGAAACACTGTAACACAAACAATACGAGCTTATGTATGTCATGTGCTCACTTTCGGCATCCCAAGAGCACATATACATAGGCTCGTGCTTGTGTGTGATTTCACCACATTTCGCCAGGTCACTGACTGATTTTGAATCGCATGCTAACTAGTCAAGAGGTCTTAAATCTAATTGTTTGATTTGCTTNATATATATATATATATATATATATATGTGTGTGTGTGTATGTATATCATATACATACACATACAAGGTGTTCCAGAATAATCGCCAAACATCGTGTGCGGGTAGAGCGAATTAAACTGAGTCGAAAAGTCATATTATTTTGCAATTTTCGCAATAATTAACAAGATATTAATTATTAAAAATCGTCGAATATTGGTTTTAATCATTTTTTTACTCAAGTGCTATCAACTTTACAGAAAAACAGCAAGAGAAAAATTGTTAATTTTATTTTTATAGATATATTACTCTAGAGAAGAATTTTTTCAAAATTTTTTATCAACTTTTTAGTACTGCATCATTGGCAACTATTTTTATCAACATGAGAAAATGCACTAATAAATTCTGACAAAATCCTCAGAACTTTATGAGAAGAAAATAAACAATTTTTGTCACTTGCTGTTTTTCGCTAAAGTTGATAGTACTTGAGTAAAAAAATATTAAAAACCAATATTCAGCTGATGTTTAGTAATTAATATCTTGTTAACTATTGCGAAAATTGTAAAATGGTAGAGAACTTTTCGACTCAATTTTAGTCCGCTCTATCAGCACATGAAATGTTTGGCGATCATTCTGTCTGGAACATCCTGTACATACAATGTCATTAAATTATAAAAGATACCTCAATTCATTTTAAATGTTGTATCATTTTAAACGGAACAAATTAAATTACAGTTTATATGCTAATGTACAAAACTCTCGGAATGTCGGAAATAAGCAAGAGTTCATCGTATGGTACGGAGGGTACAAAAAAGGACAAATAATTTCAAAGCAATTGCTTTATGAGAGATGATTCCCGTAAAAAAATAGAAGTGTCAAAACAAGGATCGAAGAAACAGATTATACGATTATACGATTTGGATGAAAAGAGTGACAAGAAAGAAGATTACGTATATATTTGACAGATACGTATATATTTGATTTATACTCTTGTGTAATCTATTCAGTGCGCTCAAGCGCACGTGCAACAAATGCGTTTTCTGTATGGATTAAATATTTAACACATAGACTTACTCAATATACAGAGAATTCCGAAATTTAAATACAATAAAAATACAATATTAAGAAAGTTTCTAAAAAATTAAGTAAAACAGTTATTTGTAAATTTTTATTTTAAGCAATAGTTTTGTGAATAATAATAGTTTAAATATGGACCAATTGCGTTTGAACGCTGAAGTGCACATTTATTATAATATAATGTTTTTCCTTGAGATGTACTGGGTGAAGTCTTCCTGCTCCCGGTTGACTTTCATTTTCAAATTTTAAATGTCTCACTGGCTCTACATCCCTTTGTTGAGACGGTGTAGCAAAATCTCACTTCGTGCATAAAACTTGCACTACACCGTAGCCACGGAAATATGGTACATCAAATGAGTTCGCCTACGATCAGCCATGGAAATATGCTACATTGTCTAATAGCGTTTCCTATTGGGAGAACTAGTGCAATACTAGAGCATACTGAGTGCAACTTTATTGTTCCACTGTGAAAATCAGTTCACATATTTTTTTAGTGTTTAATGTTCCATTGATAAAACTGGTGCAAAAACTTGCACTGAGTTCAACTTTTTTTTCACCGTGAAAGTTTAAAGTCAGTAGAGACCAGTGCAAGTTGAAATTGAGGTTGTGCTAAAGTATGATATTATGTTATGATATTACATTATTCTAATTAATGTCATAACAACATTGTATGTATTAATTTTGATATTTTTAATAATAACTACGCAATGATATTTTGACGTTTAAAACTCTTGAAACGTAAAAAATTAATTTTAAAAAAATGTCTTAAATAAACAAATGAATCAGAATAAAAAACAAGTAATATTTAAGTTTGACATAGTTATATATATTTTTAGGGGTGTTATAAAATGTGGATATCTTGTGATATATTCCATTGAATCGCACTAAACTTGCACTATTATTGCACTGTTAGTGCAGTTTTCATCGAAACCTAGCACAGCGCTGGTGTTGCATCAGTTTTCTCAGTGGAAAACGCTATAAATGTTGTACTAGTGTAGCCAAAGAAAAACGCTATAATGGTACCATACACTCGATTCATGGACAGGTGACTGTCTAAATATAAGCTATAATTGGTTACATTTAAAACCTTAGATTTCAAAATAAAAACTACTACTTAAAATAAAAATTGTATACATAACTTTTTTATTTAATTTTTCTAAAATTTTCTTGTGATATTTTGATTCGCAAATTCCAGGACACCCTGTATATACATACACATATACGTGTGTATATATGTGTGTGCGTGTGTGTATGCGTGCGTGCGTGTGGTGTGTGTGTCCACACATATGTGTGTGTGTGTGTATGTATGTATGTATGATGTATATATATATATATATATATATATACACATTGGTATTATATATTATATGACGTTTACATCTTTTTTGCGTTATTTTTTTCGTATATAGCAATTGTTATTGTTAAATAAACGATTTAATCCCAATCATAGACAACAGTTATTTATATAAAATGCCTTGAGTGTTCCGATAAAGGTCCGATCTCGCAACGCGAGATACAGATTACTAAAGCCATCTATTGGAAAAATAATGGATTTCTTTTTACTACCTAATATTAATGTAGTAACTTTGTCGTAAAGTAATTTACATAGCATCTAATATCAGTAGTTATAACATCGATGTTATAATTTTGACATAAATCAAGCCATATAAACTGTGATCAGTGTTGGAAACATACTTAGATAAGGGTTGGTCCTATTATCAATTAAAATTTTTTCACAAGTTAAGATTTTTTTCTTAAAAAAAATCAATTAAAATTTTTTCAAGCCACAAGTTAAGATTTTTTTCTTGAAAAAATGCACACTCTATAGAAATCGACAATGAATCGGATATGTGTTTTATTTGAAAGTATCACATTTTAGAAATATCACTTAAAAATTTTAACGTAAAATTTTAAAAAAGTTAAAAATGAAGATTTTTTAATCATAACGTTATCATTAATAAAACACATTCTATAATGTTCAAAGTATATTTCATATTTTTTTGTCCGTATCAGATGGATAGTTGGCAACATCAATTTGCATTAAATAATAATTTTAGTTGGCAACATCAATTTGCATTAAATAATTTGATACTAATTTGACTCACAAGGAGAACATCAGGTGATGAAGTCGGGGACTTTGATGCACTTTTTACAGGCTATTCTTGAGCGAAAAAAAATATGTATCCGACCGTTTCAGCCATTGGCCCATAGTTTCGAAGAAATCGATTTTTTAAATAATTATTGTAATAATTTGAAAAACGTATATAAATGAAAATATCTGTATTTTTATAAATTTTATTTAATTTTATTACTTTTAATTATTTTTTGATTGTAATGAAATTTTATGACATTACAATATTAGTATTATAGATAACAATTAAATACTTATTTATGGACACACAAAAAAATGAATTCTTAAAGAAATGCATAAATTATCCAAGAATATTTTATGTTTAGAATAGCCAAGAATAAACAATTTCCGATTAACATTTTATATTTAAATAAAAGTAAATAGCATTCAAGAATAAAAATATACGTGAATCAGGAATTCATTTTTTTCTGTGGAATATTTATATATTATTATCATCGTCGTCATCGTTATTATTCACATGAACGTAAATAAAATTGTAATGAAAACTGTTACAGTTTCTTATAAAATTAGAAATTGAAAATTATGATTAGGAACAAGTAAGTTATATGTTTGTTATCTTTTTTTTGATCAATGTTAATCGATTTATTAATAATAATAGAAAATTATTCGTGTTTTGTAGACGTACATTGTAGACGTACGGAATATAAATTATAAAAAGAAGAGAAAACATATTTATATTGCATTGTGAACATCTTACGAATGAATTTTTGTTGCAGACACAATAACTTTTTCTAATATCTAGCGGAAAGCAGATTTGATTGACATTATGGAAATAGCTTCTTTCAGGAATCAATTTTGATAAGAACCAAATTTTTCATTCTAAAATGAAATTCATTCTAAAATTCATTCGTAAGATATTCACAATGCTATAAATAGTTATGTGTTTTTCTTGTTTTTATGATTTATATCATCCCATACAATGTACGTTTTTATGATTTATATCATCCCATACAATGTACGTCTACAAAACACGATTAGTTTCCTATTATTATTAATAAATTGATTAATATCAAGCAAAACAAGATTGCAAACATATAACTTGCTTGTTCCTAATTATAATTTTCAATTTCTAATTTCATAAGAAACTAGTTTTTATTACAATCTTATTTATACGTTCATGTGAATAATAATAACGACGACGATAACTATGATAATAATATATAAATATTCCGTAAATGAATATTTAATTATTATCTATAATACTAATATGTAATTTCATGAAATTTTATTACAATCAAAAAGTAATTAAAACTAATAACATTAAATAAAATTTATAAAAATACAGATATTTTCATTTATAGTATTTCAAATTATTACAATAATTATTTTAAAAATCGATTTCTTCGAAACTATGGGCCAATGGCTGAAACGGCCAGACACGTATTTTTTTTTTCCGCTCAAGAACAGCCTGTAAAAAGCGTATAAAAATCCCCGACTCCATCCTAGTGTACCTCTTGTCAGTATAACCGTAGTCACCGTAAAACTTTACAAAGATGATACGTGACAACGATGAGCCAATTCTATACCGATTTGTTAAATACTATATAACTTGTATAACTTAAAATCTATTTCAGCAGTAGTTATTTTCTATTGAATGTAAAATGTTTGATATAGGTATACATGAATTAGTAGTTTTATTTGAAAAGTATTTGAGATACGTGCATTAAGTTTCAGATTTGTAAGTGATGGTTTCATGATGGCGTTCTTGGTAACCACCAGCGGGGCCCGCTATGTAGTTCACAATTCTGAGGTTTCCTTTTGCATCGTAAAAACCATATCGACCTTTGACGCTTCCGTCTCGACGACGCTCTTCCATTTTGTACTGTCTATTTTTTCTACGAGTTATATATGTATTTTGATCTTTTTTCAATCATTTTCTTGAAAATTTTTATGAAATTTTCCTTAATCGATTTATTGGTTTTATATACGCGATAATTAATATAGTTATAATGATGGCAGAGCAATGTATATTACCCATGTCCAGTATCAAAACCGAATACGTATGTTCCTGGTCCTCGATGATTCCTTATTTGAAAATCTATTCGACTTCCATCTGGTGATTGGTCTGATATCCTTTTCAACATCGTAGCGGAATAAATTGTCGAAATATTACTTGTATGTATCGGTGTGATTTTTCCATTTGTATTATCGTCATATATTGGCAACGTAATCGCGAGTGAAAAAAGTTTTAGAAGAAACTACGAAAAAAAGCATAGATAATTAAAGAAGTTTAGCTTCTTATAATTTTATTCTTTTATTTACAATACAATTCTATTATTTCTAGATATTATAATAATATCTCTTTTAAGAATTAATCTTTAGAGAACGGAGGCTTATTTTTAAAATCTTAATTATTTTTCCTTGAAGATTTGTTATAATTCATTATTTTTATTTTATTTCTTATCTCAAAAGATGACATTGTTACAGCGCCACTTTAATAGTGATTTTTCGATCCTATAAAGGACCGAAATTAATGAAATTTCATCGAATTGTATTTAGAGATAAGAATAATAAGGACAATAAGAAAAATGGAACAGACATAGACCGAATAAAAAATAAATTTGAAAATAATGTGTAACATGAGCTAAAAATGCAAGATATACAAAAGAATGTTATTTGTTTAGGAATTTTGTTTATTATTTTCAATCAGTAATTGATTTTACATCAGACAATAATAACAAAATATTCATATAAATATATGCTCCGTTTTCGAAATATTCGAAATTTATTTAATTGACTTAATGTTTTTTAAGATTTTAATATGAAAAATAATTAGAATTAAAAACTATTTCGTTGATTAGATAGTTTTTTATTAGTATATTGAAAAATGCTAAGTATAATATCAGGAAAATATATTATTATATTATATATATTATTGCTATACATAAAAAACAAAAAAAAATAGAAAAAAATCTCATTTTTCTATATTTTATTATAGTATCAGAGTTTAAATAATAAAATTGAACATTATTTTTAATTATCTGTTGTTTGATTAAGAATTTGTATAGAAAAATTGCACCTTATTTTCATAAACCTTGCATTGGCGGTTTTTTTAATCTTTACAAGTTCAGTTTTTGTATATGGTAAAATATACAAAATGAACATTCGAAATGAACACACATCAAGTTCTGAAATTTATATAGAAACTGTGAAAATTATATGAAGACTTCTAAGAAAAATTTTTACCAAGAAATTTATCATATAATAACATATAATTTAATCACTTTCACATTTTCATGATCTGTTGCTTTCCTCGATCTGTATTCTCATCTCTTGTATATACAATTTTCATGTCAGAAGAATATATTATAATTTAATCATCTTTCGTTGAAAGACATTTCTCGCAGGGTGTTTTACGGTAATAATACAGGTACTTACAAAGCACTTGATGTACATTATATCTTCTTCGGTGAACAATTGCTAGAGAATTGATCGCTCGAACATACCTTTACGAAACTTTCACTTTCCCCATGATCAGATCTTTTTCCTTTTTCTGTTTCTTTTTCTTTTTGACAATCCAGTGATTTTCTCACACAAAGGACTTACTTATAACAACGGTCACGGCAATATGATCAGTAATTGGAATAATTGTAAAAGAGTAGTCGAGCGTGTCTCCATCCGGCGGCATGGAACAATATTTTTGCAATAATTATTTCTATCAACTTGTCTCACCGATGATACAGGCATTTTTAAAGCTATTGCATAAATACATGTTGAAAAAGTGAGGAGGTTTCATTTGAAAGGACAGAACTCGCATGAAAATGGTGACAAAAATAATTTTTGTTGTTCTATGCAATCTTTGCTTGCTGCTGTTAGAATCAGCGAATGTAAGTAACTGAAAGAGATCTGTTGATCATGTAAAATGTATTTACTTATTTTCTAATTTAAAAAATGTGGAATAGTGCTATTTATTATTATTACATATTATATCCAATAAATGTTTTAAATATTTTAAAATTACAATAGGATATTCCAAAAGTTCCACTGGTTAAATAATTCGAAAATAAATTTAAGAAAAATGTTCTACTGGATTCGGCCGAAAAGTTTGGCGGTATTTTGTTAGCTCAAAATTATATATACAATATTTTCGTTAAAAATGATCAAAATTTAAATTTTAAAAAAGGGTTTTAAAAGAAATCTCTACTTTTAAATAGTTATTATATTTTTTGAGTTTATATGAGTTTTGTAATTTTTATATATAGAAAACTATGAGCTGAAAAAAGGGAAATTTTTCTTCTCATCTTGTAAGTTTATCACGTGTCAAAAAAAATTTGCGAACTTTTTCGACTATCTATATCATGAAAGTTTGGAGTTTTTGCTTACAAAATCGTTTTTTAAAAACGATGTTTTACGATTTTTTGTTCTTGAATTATTCGTGAGTTAAGTAAAAAGGAGCATTTTGATTTTGATTGCTCATAATTCCATTAAAAATCGTATTGCAATTAAAAAAATCTTTTC
Organism: Acromyrmex charruanus; assembly: GCA_017607545.1. NCBI lineage: Eukaryota > Metazoa > Arthropoda > Insecta > Hymenoptera > Formicidae > Acromyrmex > Acromyrmex charruanus. The sequence continues at coordinate 280,966 of JAANIC010005860.1, read as the reverse complement.
TTAAAGCTGAAATCTTTATAATCATTGCGCAATGGAAAAAAAGACAATAATATCACATTTTTAGCTCAAATATACAATATTCTATTTTTTTTTTAAACTGGCAATTACATCACACTTGATAGAGAACGTTTCAGCTTTAGAATCTGTTTTATTAATTACAGTACAATAATTTTTAACGGAGTTATGAGCAATCAAAATCAGAATGCTCTTTTATTTAATCGGCGTGTAACTTGATAACAAAAAGTCGTAGGAACATTTTTTTAAAAATAAACTTTTAGAAAAAACTTTAAGCTTTCACGTCAGATAATCAAAAATTTCGCAACAAATATATTCTGTGTAATTTTAAGCTAACAAAATTCCGCAGAACTTTTTCTATGACTCAATACATAAAAGTTGTAAGATTTTAAGTAACGCATTACGTAGCGATGTTATTATAATCTTGAATCTTGTTAAGGTCACATAAAAATCACTTTGAAATCTGTAAATGGAAATCTCCATTTTCCTTAGTGGAAAAATTTTGTTGAAATTTCGCTGAAATTATTCTTCGTTTTGAAACTCTTTTCAGTGAATTTCGCTGAATGCTCGATTTTTGCTGTTTTTGCTGTTATTATTTGATATAAATGTTGTAGTTTTGCCGCGTTTTCGCTATCACAGTGTTTGCATTTAGTAGAATGTTTATTTTGCAACTGTTTGAAGTTTTCTTCGCGCTGATTGGATTATACTTTTAGATATAAAAATGTAATTCAATCAGGATGGATAAAAGTTTCAACAGTTGCAAAACAAACATTCTGCTGAACGCGACTATTGTGACATCAGATATCATGCTTGATTTCTGCTGTCAGTATTTGATATGGCAAACTTTGTCTGATATTTGTTGTGTTCAGCAGAGAAAACTAATCGGTTAGCGCTTAATAATTCTTTAATATATTGGATCTTTTCTTTAGTTCTGCACTGGATCTAAATGTAGGAACCAATCACATTAAAGTTGATTAAAGAATCACTAAGCGCTCAATAGTATCTTTAATAGTATCTCGTTGGTGCTCAATTAAACGTCAAGTTTTTTGCATTATGAGATTTGAAGATTACAGCATCGCTAAAAATACAAATTCTTTCAGCAAATTTTTATGTTTGCAGTCATTAAAATGCAGATCAAGTGTTCAGCAGGTTCAACACGATCAATACCAAAAGATTATGCAGATTTGCAAGGCACGATCTAAAACTGATAACAATCATAGCAATAATGATTCATCGAGTGAAGGCGACGATAGCGATGACTCTTTAAGTGTAGATTTGTTTGGTACAAAGTTCTTTATTACGAATGGCGGCAACAAGTTCTCCAACATACAATCTTGGAAAGACCCTAATGAGAATCGGTAGCGAAACAAGATGAAATAATTATCCACGAATAACTGATATGATTAGATAATAATAAGAATTAAAAATATTAAAATCAGTGTAATTAAAGCTGGCGGTACACGATGTTGATTGCTAACTGGATTAGATTCTTGCTGCTGTACGTATTGAGATGGCAAGATTCTAATCCAATTAGTAATCCAGTAGGAAAACAAGCATTGTGTATCGCTGACTTAATATTTATGTAATAATTAAGGAATCTTAGAAACGATCAGAAAAAAATATTAACGATTGACGCTATTCCATTAGTTATACAAACGGAAACCGAAAAAGCAGTCATTCTTCTCGTAGCAGCAATAATCGCGATTTCAGTTATTCCAATGGAGCTGGTAGGTCGAGCTATGATCAGACGCATGACAACTTTGAGAATGGCAAGCAACAAGAACAAGTAAGATATATTAATAGATGTCTCGAATTATTTATCACGAGATTTTATAGACTTACTGCTGAAGATGGCTTGAATTAAGCCGAAATGTTCGGTATTTATTATATGTAGTAGTTATTATATATATGTAGTAGTTATTATATATATATAGTAGTTTATTATATATATGATATAATCGCTCCAATTACCACAAATTTAGGCTCTTAATTGTCCATTTTTTCATTTATTGTTTATAGTTTTTTATATTAATAGAGCTCCAATTATGTATAAATACATTGTTTTCTCGAAGTATTCATATTTTGAATTCATATTTAAAAAAATGGCAAACTAAAATTAAAATTAAAAAAAATGTAAAATAAAAGAAAATCATCATCTGTAGTAATAATGACTTCTGTACACTGGACAATACCGGACGTGGAAACGCTTGCCACGTATCAAAATTGACTGCGTTCAGCAGAGAAAGCTTTGCAACTGTTGTAAAATTCTTCAATACGATTTCTTGCTTTTGATTCCTTTGATGGATGTAAATATATAAACTAATATCGAAGAATTGTACAACAATTACAAAGCTGCTTTCTCTACTGAATGCAACCATTTTGCCGCATCCAATATGCAGAAATCATAACACTATGTACACAAAGATTAAACATTTCTGATCTCTAATCTTATGAAACTAAAGAAATTATGCAGAAAATCGTTTTTCTCTTTCTTTTTCTCTCTCTAATAATTAATAAGTATTATTCTAAAATATTGTATATACTTTTTTAAATCACTTTGTTAATTTTCAAGTCAATAGTAATATGTCTTTTCATCGCAATAGAAAGCTTCCCCTCCCCCTTTTTTTAGAATATGTCTGATAACAATACAATAAATTAACAATTTATATTAACACAAAGTATTATTAAATTTTATTATAGTGCATCACCCAATGTTTCTTCAATGAATTAAATATGGTAAATATACAGACTATTTCAAAATTTAATAGATAGACTGATTTTCTCAATTCTGGCTTTTTAATAGGTAGATCAAAGGGGATATCCTGAGCAAGTCTCGATCATTCAATTTATGACACGTAATACACACAATCCAGAATTACAGGATTTGATAGAGGAAGCTGTCATAGAATGTTTTCATTATTTGGATTCAGATGCGAGACAGAACGCATGTTACTTCTCGGAAAATCTCCTAACTTGTTTAATTGATAAAGGAAAGGAAGTATGTATACAAATTTTTCAAGGACTATACGAGGCATGTCCAGAAAGTAAGTGTACTGAATTTTTGTAGGTTGCAAAAATTTTTATTTGAACCAAAACATGATCTGGTTACATTAGTACATATGTAAGCTATTTTTCGACATAGTCACCATTCCTCTCAATGCAGGTGGTGAACCGGGGTATTAATTTTTTGATGCCTTCCTCGAAATAGTTTCCCGCCAACCCCTTCGTCCACTTCTCCACCTCCCCCTTCACCTCCTCGTCGGTTGAAAACTTTTTTCCACCCATGTGCAGCTTCAAGGAGGTAAAGAGATAGTAATCTGAAGGTGCTAGGTCAGGGGAATGCGCGGGATGGTTCAGGACATCCCATTTAAACGAGGCGAGCAGTTCCTTCGTGGCGTTGGCCGTGTGTCTGGCATTGTCGTGCAGCAGGTGGACTCCCTTTGTCAGCATACCTCTCCTCTTGTTCTGAATCGCCCTTCGCAATTTTTTTAGGGTCTCACAGTATTTTGCAGAGTTGATGGTCTCCCCTTGAGGCATATATTCAATTAAAATTATGCCTTGACAGTCCCAAAACACGGATGCCATAATTTTCTTGGCTGAAATTGTGGTTTTGAACTTTTTGGCAGAGGGTGAAGAGGTGTGACGCCACTGTTGAGACTGCCTTTTGGTTTCAGGTGTGTAGTGTGCAACCCAAGTTTCATCTCCAGTAACGATGGAACGGAGAAATTCATCTCCATGGAGTTTGTAGCGTCTCAAAAACTCTTGCCCGGCCTCCACTCGATTCAACTTGTGTTGGTCTGTCAGCT
>JAANIC010005860.1:259716-271826 GCA_017607545.1 Acromyrmex charruanus | reverse complement strand
TATTATAAAATATGTCATATATGTAATAACGATAAAAAGATTAACACGTTAATTTAATATAACAATTTATGTGTTTGATTACACGTTCTTCGTGGATAAAGCATAATTATATATTTTTATTTTCCTTATTGCAAAAGCTTAGAGACTGACATAAATTTCCTAGACCTTTTCTCTTTGCACAAGGCACTACTAAATACAATACCTTACGAGGATAAAGTGATAACAAAATAACACGTTTTACATACGTTGCTTTTATTTCTATTAATCGTTACTTCCTCTTCTTCAGATCCTCGAATCGTTTCATCAAGTCATCAAAATCAATGTCATCATTCACGGATAAATTCGCGGGCGAATCATTGTTTTCTGTCGGCACTGCTGGCAGATCCGGAAGTTGATAGTTGTTTATTGGTATCTTGGATCTTGGCTGGGGTTTTGGTTTCTCATCTGACTATATATGGAAAATATAATTGTACATATGTTCTTATGATTCAATAGAATTTTATGAAAATATTTTCATATTTTAAACAAATCTTCATTTATTTTAATAATTATTTAAAAATTATAAAAATGATTCTATAACTTCACCTGTTTATTTAAATCAGGTGGAAAGTTAGACTGGTATGGTGGTGGTAAATCTTCCTATAATGATTTTTAAAATATTATAACTAAAATATTATAAAAAAATTGTTTATTATCACTATTAATAGAAAAATATAATTTGAGAAATTATTGACAATAAACACAAGTTACTTACGGGTTTGTTCGAATTGGCATTGTCTAGAGGTATGTTGTATGAAAGTGTAGTGGGATTGAAAGAAGTATTCTGATCTTTTTCAACAGAAGGTGGAGATGTTGGGGATACAAATCCTATGGTATGAATATCTTTCTCCGAATCCTGGAACATAATATTTTTAATGGTGCAATGATCAAAATTATTAAAAATCATTATTAAACAATTTCATAAATTCAGCTTGCCAATTTCTAAAAATTATATTAATATTCTTCCATTTTTAAACAAAAAATAGATTTAAATTACCACGCTCGAATGAAATCCAGGATCGGGTAATAGAGGTGCTTGTGGATAACCTATGAAGCCAGGAGGATGAGGTATTCCTCCACTGGCTGTGTCCAGATTGTTCCTTGATTCCCCTCCTATGTCTATTAACATCGCATCCTGGGCATCTGCCATTATTTGTGGATCTGGCTCATATTCCACATTGTAATTCTTGGCGATTTCTATTAAATATTTCTCCACAAGCAATTTTGATGGTGATTGCACGCTCATTTTATGCTTCAATTTTTCTGATATGGTTTGAATTGCTTCTTCTCGACAAGCTTCTGTATACTGTTTACCATATTTGGATGTCAAGATGTCCGCTATCACCTTAATTTCCTGTACATCTGTCTGGATGCGAGGCGCTGCCCACAGAATGGTTGATATAGCTTCTGCCAAACCGTCATCAAGATTTCTGAATAGATAATAAATTAAAATTGCATATATCTGAATAATAAATTGCTTTAAAGTAAGTTGTTATTTTAATTAATGAATTATTAATGGATTTTGTTTGTCAAAAAGTTCGAAGGAAATTTGAATGGAAACGTTGTGACTGATTTATATTATATTTATAAGTTATCATTACAAGTCACTGGGTATATTCAGCAGGCTCAACTGTTGTACAACCGTTTTATGATTGCTGAAATATAATTCTTCTAGATCCAAAAGTATGATCCAATCAACGCAAAGAAAACTTCCAACAATTGCAAAATAAATGTTTTGCTGAACGCAGCCATTGTGATATATGTACAGTATTATACAGGGTGGGCCATCTATTGGTACGTTTTTGAATTTCGTCGTTACAAGATCTTTACAAGATCCAGATGACTCAGGATGTATGCTCATTTGATCGCATTTTTAAAAACGTACCAATAGATGGCCCACCCTTTATATTTAAGACTGTCTTAAATACAATCTTAAGATGTATCACAAGCCAATCACGAAGTTGTATTAGTATCTTAAGATATTACTTAAGGCAGTTTTTAAATAAGAGCAAACTATGAATACCGACCATAGAGCTACAATACTGACTTTATTTGCTGGATAAGGCCAAAACGTGCCAGCAACAAATCGCAGTACATCTCCAACAACTCCATCGCTTCCACCATGTAGTCCTCACGAATAATGTATTCTACCCTGATCTTAGCACGCTCAGTTTTACCATTGGCAATAAAATCAGCAATCTCGCGACGCGCCTTCTGCGCCAATTCTGTTTTCTTCTTTTCTAACAATTTCAACCGATTGATTGCTAGACGCAAATGCGTTTTCAACTTTGTATAGTTTGGCCCACTTGAGAACATTCTTGATGTATTTTCAGTATGACTGAGAAAGTTACTTGTAAAATTAACTAGTTACAGTATTTTTCTTTCAAAAAGTAACTAGTTACCTTTTCTGAAATGTTACAGTTATAGTTTTATTATTTTTCAGCTAATCTTTTGTTAATTTTTTTATAATTTCTATGCATTGTTATTTTAAATATAAGATTATACATTTTTATATAACATTACTAGATTATTTTATTTATTAAACATTCAATTGTACGCTCTATATTATTTATAATAAATTAATATATATACACTTGGAATCAAAATTATAAAATCAATAATAAGATAAGTTGATGTATGTACTATAAGGTAATGTAATTCTTAATGCAGATATTTACAGAATGTGATGATGAATAAAGATACATACGTTCTAATCATGAAAAATAATCACTGATTATTTAGTACTTTATATTCAGCTCATACGTTGGCGAATAAATTATACAGGATGTCCCGAATTTAAATAATCAAACTTTGAGAGCGAGTAGAGGATCGATAAATCAAGAAAAAAAGTTTTTTAAGAGAGATGTGCTTCGTTTGAATGGATGAAACTTTACAAGAAAAGGAATTATTAATCAAAGAAATTGTCATGTATGAGTTCATGAAAATCCCAGGACTGTTAGAGAATACAGTTTTCAACATTAATTTGCTGTTAATGTTTGGCTCGGAAATGGAATCAGTCTCTACTAGTGGGACCACAATTTTTTATCCGACAGATTAAATGTAGCCAGATATACAATTTGGTGGAGAACGACTTCTCTAATTATATTTAGAAGACATTCAACAACGGATTGAAATGTGATTTTAGCTTGATGGATATCTAGTTCATTATAACAAAACTATTCTAAACTTTGCTAAACAGACATTATCCATATTGATGGATAGTATGCTCGATGAATACACTTAATATTCGAATAAATAAATAAAAACTGAATACAAATATCCATTCAAACACACTTTTTTTGTTCGTCAAGAAACAAATAAATACTTTTTTCATCCCATTTGAATATTTTTTGAATTTGATTACAAATATTTTCGTTTTCGTATTTACTTCTACTCTGTATTATTTGCACATAGTTTGCAAGCCTATAAGAGAACAGAAATCTGTAAAAACAATGAAACCATCAGAGGAATCCATCAGTGATAACAGATGGCAAATTAGTGACGCGACACGGTATATAGTTAAACAAATTGAGGATAAAAATGATGTCATCTCAAATAAAAATTTATTATTATATAAAATTATATGTTATTTTAAATGAAGACTTATGTAAAATTATATGTCATATCAAATAGATTGTACTTACAAATAAAAAATGTATTGCTTTTTAAAATATTTTTCTTAATTTTTAAGTTTTCCTCATAAAATCTAAATATTACAACGACAAAAATAAATAAAATTCATTTTTTTTAATTTAAAATCATCAAAACTATAGTTAAGGAGTAACGATTGCTTATTGGAGCTTTCTTTTTCAGTTTATATTTTATTTGACTACTTAAATGAATATAAATACTCGTTAAATAATCATAGTTTTTTTGTGAATAAATATTTTTGAAAATCTAAAATTTTGAATAAATACATGATTACATTTTTTTAACGTGAATAAATACAATTTGTAGCTCAATTACAAATTTTTATATTCATCGGGCTACTGATGGACAGGATGTGAAGAAATAGCATCTTGGCTACCTCGATCACCTGATCTAATACCACTGGACTTCTTTGTGTGAGGGTTTCTCCTGAAGCAGAAAGTTTATTCGTCGCCAGTCAACTCAAGAGAGTGATTGAGAGACCGAATTTTGGCTGCAGAAAATATCATCAGTGTTTGGCTACAACACGAGCTGTCCATACTAGATGTAATGCATCTATCACGGATAAAAAAATGAAAACATGTTGACCTCTTACATTGCTGCAAGAAGCCAACATTTTTAACAATATCTACATTTAAAAAGTGATAACGTAAATAAATAAGTGTAAATGAATAAGTAATAAATAAATACAAAAATAAAAATAAAAATCCTTTTTTTGCAAATTTTTCCAAAACAAAACAAAAACAAATATATTTCTAAAGGACCTTTTTTTCTTAATTTATCGATTCCCTATACGCTCCCGAAGTTTGGCCATTTAAATTCGGAACATCCTGTATAATAAGTTGATATAAATTAATTAAAAATAACTACCAAATTAGTTTAGAAATTAATATTATATTTATCAGTTCTTTGTTGTTTATAATTATATAAAATTTTTCAAGTATATAAGTTAGCTATAGGATAAAGAGGTTGTCAGATCTATCTTATAGCAATCAACAAATTTGAAAAATTTGTTGTATGACAACAAAACAGACATATATAATCTTAACTAATGCCTAATGTTCTACAACAATCATGAGTGTAGTTATGAGTGGTTTTAGTTGCAAGAATTAACCAATTATAGTGAAATATTCTTTTTATATTCTACTTAATTAGTCAATTCGTGCAACTACAACCACTTATAACTATAGGCTTATGCCTATTGTAGACTAGGCTTTAATTACCAAAAATGTAATTAAGTTACATTTTTACAGGTATAAATGGAAAAAGAAATGAAGTTAAATTGAAAAAATAACTGCATTATAAATATTGAATTACTTTTCTATCTTTAATTATCACTATCAGCACTTTCTTCTACTAAAAATTTTCCAATTTATATTTATCTAATTTTAATCCATAAATAACTGGGATGGGGATTTCAATGCCAAGAGGAAATTTTAAAATTATCAAAATTAGATAAAAGTTGATTATAGATATTTATGATGTTATTTTTTATAATATAAAAGTGTATAATCACTTATGTATTTATTTTTTTCATTATTAAAAAAGATGATAATTATTTAGAAGATGCTCCTCACTTTCAATTAATAAAATAATGCTCATTCGATGCATTTTTGTACTGTAAAAGCAAAAATTATACAGAAAATAATTTGTGTTTTTAAAGTAGAGAATTTGTGTTTATAAAACAGAGAATTTGTGCAACCCTCTAGCCTTTTACAATGTGCTTTTTGTTTCCTGTTTCTAGTCTTTTGTTATTTTTTACATCTTGTCTTTTCGCTTCGTATCCGGTTTTTTGTTTTATATCGCCCGAGATAAAAGTTAATGAACTTCGAAAGAAACAAGAAATTACGTAGCAAAAAATACAATTGTTGATAGAACGGTTGCGAAGGAGAAAAAAGCAAAAGTTAAAAAACCAGAAACAGGAAACAAAGAGTACATTGTAGAATAGGCTTTTATGCCATCGATGTTACAAATTTCTTAACCTAATAGTCAACAATAGTTAACTTCAACGATAAAAAAAAAACTTTGTCACGTCTCGGGACTGAGCACATTTTACTGCCAGATTCTTTCGTTTCATGCAAAATCACGTCGAATGAACATTTTCATTGAAATTGAAGGGAAAGAGCGTTTTTTGAATAATTGTCAAAAAGATATTGCGATGTTTATAAGAATTTGATACACAATTCATTGATTAATTAATTCAATTCTAGGTTATAATTTATATTTTTTCTAACCAAGACAACAAAGAGTTTAAGTATTAACAATACAAATAAGATTAATTTAATATACCTTTCAACGATGATAGCACAACCTTTTTTTACTGATTAAGATCATTAAGAAAATGACAATTCTTGAATAACATCACTCATGACATCACTATCAGTCATCTCGGGTTCAGGAAAACTGGTAATTTTTGGAACTGGAATAGAATCTAGTAATTAAATTTTTCAGAGCCGCGGCAACACTGGTAAATGTGACAATAGGTCTGTTCGCGTTGCACGAAATCCCCAAATATTTTTGCACTTAAAATGAGATAGATACATATTTTGTTTTAAAAAGAGAGAAAGCGAAGATGTCGAATGCCAAAAGTGCAAGCAACGCGAACAGACCTGATGCGGCACGTGACGAGCTGTGGTATACGTTTCGTCAGCTGACGTGCAAGCGACATTAGAACATATTTTGAGCGAAAACTATTTTTGCGAGATTTAATTTATTTTCAAGACAAACACAATGACACTTCATTCTGCAGGAAAGGGTAAACTTTTAGCGGTGATTGGCGACGAGGTTAGTGTAAATGTAAATGTTTAATTATAACCTGATCAGAGGTGATCTTTAAAGACTCTGATCCAATGGAGAATCGTGAGTTTGATATTTTATTCTCATACTTTGTTTCATTGATGTTCGCAGTCAGCAGCTGCATAATAATATGTACGATTAAATTATAGTACATTATATGTATAAACTGTTGATTGCTGTAGTAATAAAACTAACATATATATACCTGTTCCATTCAATGATTCTGCAATACTAAATATCACGAATTTTGTAATCTTTTATTCTATTTTTATAATTGAGGGTATTTTTGGTAAATGTTCAGAAGTACTACTCCCATTCTTTTCAGTATTTATTAAAACTAATTATAAAAAGACTTATATGCAATGTTTTAAGACAAAACTTATTGTTCTTATGAGAAAAACTTTGCAATGTATTTTTTCATGTGATTTTAATTATAGCAGAAAATAATTTGAATGCAACTCAAAACTTGTATCTATAATATAAACATATTCACTGCTTTAATTAATTTAAAATTGTAGTAAAGGTAGAAGTTCCTTCTTAAAATATTGTATACTTGTCTTTTTATTAGTTTTGCTAATTACTGAAAAAAAACCATGTTTTCTGATGGAGTAGTACTTTTGAATATTTATCAGAGTCTTTGCTAATTTTTTTCATAAAATTTCCATTTTTAATATATCAGATTCATCAATTTAGTAAGGCGAAAGATTTAAATAATTACTGTGAATGATATTTAATTAACATAAAATTGATATTTTAAATATATGCAATACAATTATCCAGTTTTTTCTATAAGAATTATAAAGCCTCTTTTTAAAACATTGTGTACATATCTTTTTTTAACTAATTTTGTTAATTATTGAAAAAACTGGTTTTTGATGTGGTAGTACTTCTGAACATTTATCTTATTTCAGGATACTTGCGTAGGCTTCTTACTAGGTGGAGTTGGAGAGATAAATAAACATCGTCAGGCTAACTTTATGGTTGTTGACAAAAGTATGTATTAATCGCATAATTATGATGCAAATACTTTAGTATGCAACAGCTAAGCATTTCTCATTATTCCTAAAAAAAAAAAAGCAACAAACTAATTGCTGATTAGATAATCTATTATTCTTTATTGTTGTTTCGCTCTATAAAGAAATATAATATAATCATAATTATAATTAGTATGAAAAATATTCTATATACGATTATATTAAGATAATGTACATTACTTAAGGTATATTATACATTAATAAAAAATAATGATCTTTATAGATACAGCAGTAAGTGAAGTAGAGGATACTTTTAAGCGATTTATCAAGCGTGATGACATTGACATCATTCTTATTAACCAGAATGTAAGTAACAAAGATAATTATTTCATCGGTAATTAAAACATTTTTTTTAAGTTCTAACATTAGGAATTTCTGCTTACGTTGCTATTCTTAAAAATTTTTGCAATTAGAATGAAAAATATATATTTGGATACTGAGAAAAGAGAGCAAAGATTCTAAATGTAAAAAGTGCTAGCAATAGACCTATTAAGTTGTACTCTGTTTATGGTAATAAAAATAATTTCGTTTAATTAAAAACAATGATTCTTTGTTTTTCAAAAAACGTAATCTGACATGTGGTACTCTATCGCAGGTAGCTGAAATGATTCGTCACGTAATTGATAGTCATACTCAACCGATACCCGCTGTATTGGAAATTCCAAGTAAAGATCATCCATATGATGCCAGCAAAGATTCTATCTTGAGACGTGCTAAAGTATGTATTTTATTTTATTTATTTATTTATTATGATTGAACGATAGTGGATAATCGTTTAATTTAACACATTTATTCTTTTCTCTTGGAAAATCTTATTTGTTACAATTGTTTACAGGGAATGTTCAATCCAGAAGACATTCATTAATATATGTATGATTAACAAGATGATATGATTAACATGATATGTTAACAAGATTGCATCAAATGTGTACAATAGGAATGGAATTATATGTTCGGTTATGTATTCCAGTATCTATTTTCTGTTGTTTGGTAAAAGTAATATAAAATTACAGGCTTCTTACAATAAGCTGTTAATGACCACTTATATCATGTTAGTAGTAAGTCAGAATTGTAAGTCAGAACCAGGATGGATACTTTTGGCTTGAAATTAAAATTGTTATTCATACCTATTACCATTCCTACTTGTTACTTTATTGCTATTTTATCATAGCGCGCAACGCTGATTCTCAAAGACGACCTGTCTGAAATTGTTAAAAATTTTTGACCTGCCTCAATATATTTCAAAATATTCTGTTATTAATATTATTATTCATAATGTATTTTTAGAGTTCAATCTATTATGAATATAATAGTATAATATCTTATAATATTAACAATAGAATACTTTTAAACATAGAGAGTGATATAGGTCAAAAAGTTTTAACGATTTCAAACTAATGTCGTGTTTGAGGCAGAGCGTACAACAAAACAATGAAATGAAGAATAGAAATGGTAATAAGCATAAATACTCACACATTTTAAGCAAAAAATATCCATTCTGAATAGCTTTGTTCTAAGTCATAAATTTTAGGAGACTTACATCCAGACTAAATCTGTATTAGATTATTACGTCATAATATTTCAGCCAATTAGAAGGGATAATTTTTAAGGCAGATAATCATATATAATGTGATTGGTCAGTTCTAACGTAACTTAAATTTTAAATCGTAAGAAATGTAATCTCTATGCAATTATTGATTACTGACTCATTGGTACCTTATTACATACTACTGATTCGCTTGCGACTCGCTTCTTGCTTCTGATCTATTACTAATGACTTATTGTAGAAAGCCCATTATAGTTAACATACTGTTATGAATGAAAACTAATGAATAAGGTAACTAATCTTTTCACATCATTTTAAAATCTGTTCTTTATGTGAATATATACATACAGTGGCATGCAAAAGTTTTCAGTTAGTAACATTTTTTATTGTGATTTATAAAAAAAAACCTGATAAAATTTTAATCATTATCAGGTGTTACAAGATTTCGTTACCTACATCTTGTAGGTAATCATTAATCCGATTATGATTAAAATTTTGTGTCGGGCTTTTTTTATTTAGAGTACAAAATATCATTGGCCAGAAACTTTTGCACCACTGTATACCTAATTATTTATAATATTGAGATAATTATTTAGTAAAGCACTGAAAATTTGGAGTGCTTCAGGACCCACACAAAATCATAACTATCTGCATATTAAAACTATATATATATCTTAATAAAATAGTATGACACATACAATAGTAAATTAAAAGCTACATCTTCATCAAACGAAAACAAAATGAGATTATATGTTTTTTCGAGATTGTATGCAAGTTTACACACAGAAATATCTTTTCAGAATGGTCATTACTGTTTTGTAACCATTACAATCGTAATTTTTTAAACTATAATCTCGTTTTCTAAAAGAAATCTATGATAATATTTGTGTATAGTCAGTTAAAGAAACGTTTCCTTACCTGTCACTTAATTATATATTAAAAGTTACATTTTCAACATTCTTTTTTCTCTCATTTCATTGTTAACCTACTCCAGAATTTTGCATATTCAAGTATTACTTCAACTTCACTACATAAAAAAATTAGACATTTCTATGGTAACTCGATTAACTAAAGAATCATCTTAATGAAAATAAATATGGTTGCATTCAGCAGAACACGATAGTTTTGCCGTTTTATAATTGTTTACTGAGATAGGAGCATTCTTCTAGATCTAAAAGTATAATCTAATTAGCAGGAAGAAAACTTCCAAAGTTACAAAATAATCATTCTGCTAAACGTAGCCAATTTATATTTTGTATTTTGTTGTTATAAGGTGATCTTACATGATCAATAATACAGATCAGTGATATTAAATCAGTATTATTGATCATATAAGGTTAAAAATATACAATGGCTTTTAATTCAAATCTTAAATGAAATGAATTATTTGTTGGTCATCCTATCATGAAATTTTATTGTATTATTTGAATCTAATATTGAAAATTACATTGATATTAGATTATAATAAAATGTGCATTTATCATAACAACTTTAAGAGTTTTGTTGTTTTTATCATTTCAACAAGTTTAACAATAATTAGAATCCTTTTAATGGAAAGAAGTAGAATGGAAAAATACAATAGGTCTGCTTGAAATCCCTCAAAGTTTTTGTATTTAAAATAGAATAAACATATGTTTGAGTATTAAAGAGGGAAAACGAAGGTACTGAGTGCAAAAAGTTGTAACGTTCTGTGTTTTCGGCACAGAGCGAAATGAAGTTGGCCAGCTCGCCAAGAGAGTCCTTTAGCCGAAATAATTAATCAGAGGTAAATTAAAGAACGTTTTATACGGAATCATTTGTATTTCGCGAGATGGTGAAAGCATTTTGCCAAGTTTTGGACAAGTCTGATAGGATATTAGAAAATCGAATAGGAAGCTTAAGCAAGAAAGGGATATTTTACAATGCAATCTTCTTTTGTAATTACAAATTTCATATATACATTTATATTTTCTACTGTAATATACTGACTCATTAAAATACAGCTTTTGCAATATAAAGCTGCTTATAAAACTTCTTCACATATTAGTATATTATAAATACTTAATATATATAATAGCATTAAAAATGTAGATCAATATAATTAATAAAGAATAATATTAATAATACTGTAGCACACAAAAACAAAAGACACTCCTTTGGCATATTGAAAATCAAAATGCAATTATCAGATCTATCAATTATATACAGTACAGATCGTCACGTAATATTCTTTCATTTTCCAATCTTCTTTTCATTACACTGTTATGTAATTTTTAGATAAGTATAATAAATACCTTTGGGATTCTCTGTAGTTATATCCATTATCCTTTGAAACTATCTGTTCTTGCCTTTTTTTAGATTATTGATATTTTTTAATTTTTGATTCCTACATATAAAATCATAAATTTCTTTTTTTGAAATCTCAAAGTAACTTGGCAAATATATAATATTCGATTGAATTGAATTCAATTAAATTGAATGAAGTAGAATTGCCATTTACTTAATTGATTTCAAGTTCTTCTCTTGCAGACAGAAATAATTTCTGTATAGCGTGAGTAGCTTTAACTGAAAATAAAATAGAAAAATAAATGAAATACATAATTAAACAATGCTATTCTGAACCTTTCTATTTTTTTCATTCTTTTCTCTGTAAATTTATAATCTCTATTGTGCTGTTTTCCTACTTTATATTTGTTACTTGAATACGCAAATAGCAATATTATTATAATATTAATAAAAACATTATCACTTGTTATTAGAATTGACTGCAAAGAAAGTTCAGAACTGTTTAATGACATAAGAAAAGCAATGTAAAAAATTTTAAATAAATGTATAAATAATGAATAAACTTAATCAATTGCATTTATAAGAATTACGAACTGTTAACTTTTTGGAACCATAATGGTTTGCTTTTCCAAGCAACACCGATGACATATGCGGGTATACCAGACATAGTGATCAGAACGCCCATACCAACTTCATATGGTCTTTGATAGCATGGTACAATAACCAGAAAAGCACATAATGCTACGAACAGTATAGGTATCCATAATGGTATCTGAAGAGAA
>JAANIC010005860.1:236796-259700 GCA_017607545.1 Acromyrmex charruanus | reverse complement strand
TATATATATATATATACACACACACACACACACACACACACACACGCACGCACACGCACATACACACACACTATATATGCAGATAGTAACGCGTACTAAATTGAGTCAAAAAGACCTTTATAATTTTTAAATTTTAAACTTGATACAAAATGGCTCAAATAATTTAAAATTAAAACAATAAAAACAACAGAACTACAAGCTAAGCTTGACTCGTAGCTAAAATAAAGAGTTACATAAAGTTTGATTTGAGAGTACGTATATTTATTAGGTCTATCTCTGTTAGTTTACAAAGTAAAAAGTGGTAGCCATTTATATAATACTCTGTATATATATTGTTTAATACTTTTATGTATATGAAATACATTACCTTGATTGGTCGTTCCATATTAGGTCTTTTATAACGCAGCCATAAAATTCCAGCTACCGAGATCATAATGAAGAATGATTCTACTATACTGCAGTATGTAATCAGTACAAATATATCACCCGTGCATAACATTATGAGAGATAAAATACACTGCAAATGTAAAAAGATTAATTTATGATATAAAGAAAGAAAAGAATTTATTTTAACGTATAAAATAAGAAAGAAATCTTTTAATTTTTGTTCTCCTAAGGTCATAATTCAATATAGCTGTAATAAGAGAGATTAAAAACCTTAAAAATTTAATTAGCAGACATAATTTAGCATTGTACACACCAGAAATATTAAGGCAGGCATAGGTGTGAATTTATTCATATTGATGTGGCTCAACATCGAAGGAAAATGACCATTTCTGGCACCGACGAAGCACATTCTGGATGATGTCATAATATGAACGCTCAATCCACCAAAAGCGGACACAGCTACCATTACAGGTATTATCCAAGCCATATATCCGAGAAGTCGATTTCCAAAAGTCTAATAAAAAGACTAAATTTTGTATACGTTTGACAATCTCTGGCGCAAAAAAAATGTTTACGAAAGAGTACAGAAAAACTACATAAATTGAGACAAGATTTTAGAAATTCTTAATTTTTCTTAGATATTTATAGTAGGATGTAGAGTGAGATTTGTTTGCCTTAGAAATTCTTAGTTTTTCGTAGATATTCGTAGTGGGACATAGAGTGTCGTTATTTGAGGCTGAAAGATTTCTTGGTGTTTCAAACAACGCCGCTTTACGTTCTACTACGAATATCTATGAAAAACCAAGAATTTCTAAGATCTTGTCTCAATCTATGTAGTTTTTCGTAAAATTTTTCCGCCAGGGATGTTATTGAAATCTAACTAATTAATTATTAAGAGACAAGATGTTCGATCCATATCATTTTTTATAGGTGGACTAAACTGAGTCAAAAAGTCCTTTGGTACCATTTTATAATTTTCTCTCTCTCTCTCTCTCTCTCTCGTAATAAGTTAATAAGAAATTAATTCCTAAAGATTACACGCTCAATCGACTTATTTTAGTAATTAATTTGTTAGTAATTAATTTGTTTTTCCAAAAACTCTGACCGAAATTGCATTATGGATTAAAATTTCAGTCTGATC
The DNA here is from genome assembly GCA_017607545.1 of Acromyrmex charruanus. Classification (NCBI taxonomy): domain Eukaryota; kingdom Metazoa; phylum Arthropoda; class Insecta; order Hymenoptera; family Formicidae; genus Acromyrmex; species Acromyrmex charruanus. Next base: position 258,172 of record JAANIC010005860.1, on the reverse strand, counting down.
GAATCGCAATTATGGTCCAAGACTACTCAACTTTCGATTATGATATTGGTTCTGGTTTTTTCAGTGACAACAGTGACCATTACTGATATATAATTACCGAAAACTAAAAAGGATCAAAATGCAAGCAGACCCAGTATCTGTTACGATAAAAGAATTAGAACCAAAAGTCGGATTTAGCTTTGGACCGTTATTCAGACCAAAATTTTTTAATCCCTGTTTTTAACTAAAAGACATAATAGTATAAGACTTTGATACTAAATTTATTTCTCTCTATCTGCCCACAAGAAATGATGTACTGGACATCTTGTACATTGAATAAAAATATTACTTACCACAGCGATAGCGTTGGAAGCCATCATAGCAGTCGGAGTTAAAACGGTCAGGTAAGCAACATTTGCCATAACATATATTAAGGTCACTAGCGGCAGTGATATGTAAATTGCACGTGGTAAATTTCTATTGAGTTAAATCAATCAATTAATTTGATGATCAAGGAGTAAAATCAATATCGAAGTTTCGATTTTTTCTTTTCTTTTATAATAGAATAATTAATCAATCATCTTTGTAACTTACACGTAAGGATTTTTTAGTTCTTCCGTCATAAAATTCAAGTAATTCCATCCTGAATAAGAAAATATGCCAGAGTAAAAAGCTATAGCGATTTTTCCAGGATCGGTGTTCGTGTTTTCGAAACTATTTTCGAAGTTTTCTTTGTGTCCTAATTAACATAACAGATTAAAAAGAATAATTCTTAATAAATGATTAAAATTTTATTAAGAATTGGAAGATTTACTAAGAAACATACCTATGCAAAACCAGACTAATCCAGCAATAATAATAATCATTAATGCCCCAATTTTAGCAAACATAAATACATTTTGCATTTTTGACGTCTCTTTTACGTCATAACAATTGATGAAAGTGAGGAAACCTACAGATGAACATAGATTTGATATATTAAATATTGAATAAAATCATCCATCAAGTAATAATATATTTAATTATATTTAAATTATTTAAATTTAACTGTATTTATATATAAATATATCCACGCATCTCTATTACTTTTAAGCGCATATTTGCATTCAAATAATTATATCTTAAATAAGATGGTGAAGTGATTAAACTACTACGGTCTAATTTCGCGAATATAGAGCTCTAAGAACCGGAGCTTTCATTAGATTAAAACCAATGTGCGTGATGAATATCATATTCTATACGAGGAGACACTGTTTTTCCAAAATACATTGGATCTAGACCAGATCGATAAAAAATCCAACTCAACGTAGGACTGGTAACCTAATTCGGTGGTCATTAACAATATTCAGAATTTCCTCAGCAGCCTCAGACAGATCGGAAACAAAGGCGACAAAGGATTATGGACACGGATATAGAAAAAGGAAATGGATATTGGAAAATATTAGGATTGCTATCTGGAACTCAGGGGTAGCTTATCAAGAAGACAAGATGAAATAATAGAAATAATAAACAAAAGAAAGATAATTAGTATTATTAGAAACAAAGAAAAACTGAAAGGAACCATGAATCTAGACAACAAAATTATGATTTGGAGCAGAGTAACTCAGAATCAAAGGGCGAAGATAGAAGTAGCGGTACTAATAGATAGAAAATGGAGAAACGATAGTGCTATAAATATGTAGAGGATCCCAATATTATGGATGTTTATGCCTCAGAGGAGGGGAAAAAGGAAGAAACAGAAAGTTACAAAAACATATAATGGAATAAACAAAACTCACTACATCGTAAAAATAGGAAACTTGAATGTGAGAGTAGGGAACGAACCTATCGATAATGTCACAGGAAATCAGGGAGAATTGATGGTTAATGACAATGGGAGAGCATTGCAATATTATTGTACTATCAATAATTTAAAAGTGACAAACATTTTTTTCAGAAAACGAGATATCAACACGTGAACAATCAGATGACAATGAAGCTTAATTGATTACGTTATAGTAAATAAAAAATAATGGTATTTCATGCAAGAATAAAATCGGATCAAAAACAAGTCTGGAAAATACAACGCTGAAACAAGTCATCCATTTCAAATATTTAGGCTACAAGATCACCTATCAATATGATAGAAATATCGAAAATAAACTAAGGAACTTCATAAGAATATGTGGAACGATTAGAAGAACTTTAGGTAACCAATGCAGAAAAGAAATCCTCTTAAAATTCTACAAAGTCTTGGCCGTGCCAACATAGTTATATGAATGCGAAGCTTGAGTGGGAGATCATAGGATGCAAAGAAAATCCAAATGGTAGAGATGAGATTTCTGAGAAGTGTTAGAGGATGTACAAGAGCGGATCATATGAGAAATGACATCATCAAATAGGATTTAGGGGTCCACGCCATTGAGGAGAAAATTAAGGAGTACAGAAAGAGGTGGTACAAACACGTAATTCGCATGGAAGATGCGAGACTGCAGAAGATGGCACTTAATTATCAATTCCAAGGAGAGCGAGACATTGAGAATACAGGTCATAGAGCCTAATCCGTTTAGAAATTTGATGATGATGATCTTTAACAAAACACAAAAACTCACATATACTCAATGCAGCGATTAATCGCACACCATAAACCGGAGTGTCGCAATTAAGAAAAAATGGTTGTACAACATACTGAGCAAATGTCAGTCCCATGATAGCGTTTGTTGTAGGTCTGTAAGCAACAAAGATATGTTTTTCTACCAATATTATACATCGATTAATGAAATTTAATTTGAAATTTACTTACACAAAAATTAAATTAGCGGCCCATAAATATAGAAATGAAGGCAATGCGCCAAAAGCTTCATGAATGTAAGCATAATCTCCACCACTGCGAGGTATGCTAGTACCCAATTCCGCATAGCATAAGGCACCTACCATAGAGAGCAGGCCACATAGCACCCATACAATCAGAGATAATCCTACGCTACCTACTTCTTGTATTACTCCCTTTGGTGAAATAAAGATGCCTGCAAACATGTAACTTAGCGGAAATTCGATACAATTGTACAAAAGCACGAAATACATAAAAGTACACTGTAGTTTTAAAAATTATTTTCAATTTTTATTTATTGGAAATGCGAGTTAAATATACCTGAGCCAAATATAATTCCTAATATGATAGCTACTCCTTCCAAAAGGCCTAATTGCTTTTTCATTTGTACCTTGCCCATCGGTTTTTGTTGATTATCAGATGGCCGAATGAATTCTTCGTCAAGCGAATGAATCCTTCGTTCTGAATTTATTCCAATACGCATCTCTTTTGAAGATTCATCTAATAGTTCTGTCACCATTTTTGCAAAGCAATTTTTTGTCTTTAAGAAAAATACTATTATTTTTTTATAGACGATATCTTTTCAGTCAAGATATTAATTTAAGATACTCTTTGCTTAACTTTTTATTATGTGGATTAAGAGATAAAGATTCTCACAGTTGATTCATGGGAGATTGATATAAACAGGATATTTTAATTGTATATGTATATATCAGTTGCCTGATTGTATATATATCATTACCTGAAAATATAAATATTAATTCTGTAAATTTTTCTTTAGATAATCTAAAATTTGTAAGAATTTGTCTATTTATAATTTATAATTTATAATTTTGTCTATTTGTTCTATTTATAATTTCATTTGTTTTTCTTTAAAATCTGTAAATATAAAGATCATGAAAATACAAGTATACACAATCAAAATATTATACGTACAGATAATACGGCAATTAGGTTTTTAAAAAATATCAATGGAAATCGAACAACTTATACAAGACCAAAAATTAATACAACAAACAAGATTAGATTTCATAAACTAATAAAATACATTAGTTTGATTATAATTATGGGAAATGACACGTTAACTTTTGAAAACACTCTTGTGCTTAATTGCGCAGCGATGAAGAAGAAAATAATTAATACGTACGTTATTTAAGGCTCCTGAATAATAATCATAGTCATATTGAATCGCGACGTCAAAAGCGAGAAGTGACACGTTAATTTTTATTATGTCATTTGTAAATAAAGATAATTTGGATTAAACAAAATGATGAGAGTGCTTTAAAACATTTATAAAAATGTATAAAAACTATGCTTATCCCGACAGTCAGTAAATAATCATAAAAACTGATAAAAAGACACATGTAAGTGAAAGCAGGCTACGCATGCACATTGAATAAAAACCTTTGACCTACCTTTTTACGATTATTTACTGTCAAATAGGATAAGCATAGTTTTCGTTCATTTTTACAAATGTTTTAAAGCAATCTCATCATTGTTTTATTCAAATTGTTCTTTATTTGTAAATGGCACATAATAGAAATTAACATATCATTTCTCGCTTTTGACGTCACGATTCGAAATATGACTGTGGTCACTACTCAGAAGCCTTGATTAATGTATGTGCTAATTATTTTCTTTTTCATCGCTGCACAAGTAAACACGAGTGTTTTCTTATAAAATGTATTTTAAATGTATTTTCTTATAAAATGTAATTATAAAATGTACTTATTTTCTGAAAATTTTGAAACATTTAAATATTTCTGTTTCCAAAATCTGTAATTTTTGACTCATTTACATTTTTTTAATACTTCTTTATAAATTTCGTATGGAGTTAAATGTTTGTTTTCGTTTTTGTGCTTCTTTTAATTAAAGGATTTATATTTAAAAAATAGAATTTCAATTGCTCGGCCAAGTTTATGCTTTTTTGCATACTTTTTAAAGTAAAATTTTGAACAGATTTTTTATCAGAATTCTTATTCTCTGAATTAATTTTATTTGACTCACAATCAGATGTCATTTCAATCAAATCTGCTTCATTAGTCTTATGGTCTCCTTCACTTTTTTGTACTAATAATACTTGATTATCTCCATTCATCATATCAAAAGCATCAATTCTCAATGCATATATTAGAATAAAATCATATTGTGGGGATACTGTGTTATACAGGAAATACGTGTATATATACAAACATTTTAAAATACAATTCTATGCTGAATCTAAATCAAATCAGCAAATTATGAATTATAAAATACAGTTTGCTGAAAGTTCAAGGCTTTAAACTTGAAATATATCATATAATCGCATCTTTCTAATATGATGCCTGCATGATTGAGCATAAAATTATTAAAAATTGCTTGTCAATATAGTTTAATTTGTGATATTATTACAGTAGTTTAATTACATTTATAAGTTCGAAAAACTAATTTAGCACGCAGTCAAATGACTACAAATATAGTACATATACATATACATATATATATATAATTCACATTGAATTATTTAAGCATCCTTGATAGCAAAATGTTAGCAATTTAGGATCACATTGGCAACAAACTCGATCAGATCTGTGTCTGCATTTGGTTATGGATTTGTCGACAAAGCTTGTTGCAGATTAATGGTAACAAAAATCGAGCAGAATTTGCTCGAATCAAGTTCTGCTCTCAATCTGTACTCAATTTGTTGTCAGGTTATGTAGGACTTTATTCAATTTCTGCAGAATTAGGAAGCGTTACTTTTTCCATTACTTTTTATAATAAATATGACATTGCAATTTTTTATAACTAAATGCTAAGGTGCTAAGATTGGAAAAGTCGACTTTTTCGATTTTAGCACAACCTTAGCATTTAGTTATAAAAAATTGAAACGTCATCATCAAATTGTTTATTATAAAATGTAACGGAAAAGTAACGCTTCGCAACTTTGAATTTCTGCTACCAATCTACTGACATAGGCGTTCCATTTCATACATGATGTATCATTTATCTTTGTTATTCAATATTAAACAAGGATAAATGATGCATCATGCGAATATTAAACAAGGATAAATGATGCAGACTTTGTCATATTTCTGACAGCAATTTTCTAACAATGTCAGATAATACAAACTCTATGTAAAATTTGTTGCCTTTTTGCAATCAAAAATTAATAGCAGGCCCCGCTTAAAATCTGTCTCCACAGACTTTGCTGTCTGGAATTAAATATTTAGCTTCGACTGTTGTAGGCATTTAATTTCTAATTCGTATTGATTGTGTTTTTACATAGATGGTCTAAAATAAGATTTTTGTTTTAAAAACATGTAAATTATAAAAAATAATTATCCTAATGGTTAATAATTTCGTTCAATAGTTTATTTAATAGGTTAATACTTTTATAGAAGAAAAAACTTAATATTATAGCAAAAGAACAAAGTTTTAATTTACATAGACCAGGCCTGTCCAATTTGAGCTCCGGAGCCAAAACACAAAGTCATCAATGTAAAAAAATTCAATGTAAGATTTTAGGAACTGAAAATTGTGATAAGCTTAAATGCTCAACACTTTTACAGTCCCCGAAATCTTACCCAAATCTTGAATTTTTTGCGTCAATGATTTTGCGTTTTGGCTCCGGAGCTCAAATTGAACATTTTTAATCAAACATCTAGAATATTTTATTTTTGATGATACGAAAAAATGTTTCAAATAAAAGTGGAACGATTTTGAGGGACGTATTCAGTTGTATCACGTTTTTTTTCTAGAAATACCACAAACAGTAAATGTTGACAAGTACCCATCCTCAAATTTTGATAAAAATACACAATTGATGCGTTTTCACGTAAAAATAAAGTGACAAGAATAAAAATATCGCTCTGCTCCGAAATATTAATCGTTAAAGTTGACAATTATTGAGGTTAGGAAATTTGTCACAGCTGCGAGATACCGCGGTCACATTTTCATGCTCTGTGGCCACATGCGCATGCGTTGTAAGTACTTCTCGTTGTTTTAGGTATTTATCTGTTTTAAAAACATAAATTCTCTGTTTTAACCCTCACAATACCATATTCAATTCGGTCATCGGTGCCTCATTTCTAGATTCTTAATTTCCTACCATCAATGGCTATCGGGAGTCACTAGAATCCGTTCATGTTTTCATGTACTTAAGGTGTCTTTTCCTGCTGACGCTCGACCACAGATTTCTAAATATATTACTAGATTGCTAACAGTGCTAACTTGTTTGAAAAAGTGACCCCCAATTTTGATGTAATATTATACGCATGTGTCGAGAACTGCTCCACGTGACAGCGTGACGTAATCTGCACACATCAGCACACATTTTGAGGGGGTCGATTCTGTATTTTCAAACAAGAAAATTACAAAAGTGAACAAATTTATTAGGTGTTGACCAATGAAATTATCAGTATTCTAGATTCTAAATTCTAAATTCGTTCACTTTTGTAATTTTCACCTCGTTTCAAGATACAGAATCGATTCCCAGGTTAACCTATTTAACAGTATTAAAACCACCAAATATTTATTTTCATAATCCAGCTATTATAAATTATTCTAATTTATAAGAAATTGAATAAAATCGCATCTTTTATGCACGTTTAATATTCAATTGTCTTTCCAATATCTTTACCTTTTTACTTGAACTCTTTCTCTTCCAAAAGAAATAATATTTTTTGAAATCATACCACTTTCATAAGGTTATACGTTTAGCATGTGAAACAGTGATGCAAAACACAGCCATACTGCATTCCTTCCTGGGTATATTCGTGACGCATGCGCAGAATTACCATACAATTTCGGGGTCCATTTCACATAAGAGGGTAAGTCTAAGTAAAATTTTCAAAAAATCGAAAAAAAATTTTTTTTTCGAAAGATTGATGTCTTAAAAATATGCTCCTAAAGGTTTTTATAATATTCAAAGTATTTCTCGATCCTAACAGCACAAACGTCGATATGTCGACTGTAAGTTGACTTTGTCTAAGTCAGGCCTTTAGAGTCGATTGTAACTCGACTTTGCACAGTCCTTCTAATATCGACTTTAGGACGTCTAGTGCGATTTACGCTCACAAAGCTTAAATGTAAAATCATTTCGTCCTTGTTGTTTAACTATAATTAAACAAGGGTGAATGCTGTTCATGAATTTTGGGCATGAATCGGACCACAGCCTAGAATAGTTGACTTAAAGTCGGCTTATAGTCGCCTTTAAAGTGGGACATTGTATGACTTAGAGACGTCTCCAAGTCGTCTAAAGTCGACTTACGGACGTCCATTTTTCAGACTCACGTCTAGAAGCTATAGTCGACTTAGAGTCGACTTTGTGCTATTAGGGTAGTTTCTATATTTATTTCTGGCGTCAATTATTTCTACGTGAAATAAAAGATGGATAGAAAAAGTATAAAATCTGATAACTGTAGAAGAAATCGAGATGATAGAAAAGAACAACGTCCTTCAAATAGATATGAATTAGAGAAACCAGTAGATTTTGTGAGCACTTCTGCTAAAAAATTGAAATCATCTCAAACATTTGATTTTTCTGTTAATCAGACCATCGGCTATAGAATCATAAATTTTTACTCCGTTTTTCTGGCGCTTGCTGAACATATGAAATGTAAATCTTGTGGAGAAAATGTGGAGTTTGAAGAATCAAGTAAGCGAGGACTTGGATTTAAAATTACAATAAAATTTCCATCGTGTGCTCCAAAATAATTAATTCTTATCCGAATATCGACAACGCATATGAAATAAATACCAGATTTATTTTTGCTATGCGTCTTATCGATATGGGATTGAAAGGCGCAAAAAAATTTTGTGCTTTTATTTGCCTATTTATCATTCAACTTATGATATAATAGTTAAAAACATTTGTGAAGCTCGTTTGCGACAAAATTTTTAAATAGTAGTGTCAACGAAGAAAAGATTGAGAAAACAAACCAAAGTGCTACAAGTACGACAAATAGTCGTTATAATTTAATAGTTTCTGGTGATGACAGCTGAAAAAAAAGAGGATTTTCTTCTTTATTGGCGTGTTTAGTTTAATAGGATACTATTTCAATAAAGTTGTAGACGTCATTGTGAAATCTAACTTTTGCAAAGCCTGTAGTAATATAAAAAAATATGAAGGAACGAATGAATACAATATTTGGTTTGAATCTCATCAAAATAATTGTCAAATTAATCATGATAGAACAGCAGGAAAGATGGAAGTTGACGGCATCATAGAAATGTTCAATCGATCTGAAAATGACATGATATGAAATATAAATATTACATTGGCGATGACAGCAAGACTTACAAAAATATCATCGATGCAGATCCATATGACGAAAAAGTTGTAAAAAAAGAACATGTTAATCATGTGTCAAAGCATATGGGCAGCAAATTGTGGAAGTGCAAAAAGAATAATAAAGGTCTTGATGACAAAGGAAAACTAACAGATAAAGTTATCAATGACATATCACTTTATTAGTCTTGCGATTCGCAGAAACAAGAATTCCGTGAATGATATGCATAATATTATTAGGGCTATACTTTTACATAAAAGTTCCATGGATATAAATCCTCAATATCAAAATTGTCCTGAAGGCGCTGATTCGTGATAAAAAGCACTTGGCAAAAAGCGAAAGTTGAAGATAAATTGCAGGAATATAAGCATAAGCTGGCTCTTTTACATAATGTTATCGAAGCAATTACGCCAATTAAAGATTTGACTGATAAAAAATTATTGACAAGATGCTTAGAGTATACGTAAAATAATAATGAAATTTTAATAATCTGATATGGAAATTTGCACCAAAAGTATTGCATAATGGAGTTTTCATTGTCGAAATAGCGGCTTGTTTAGCCGTATGTAGGCCATTTATCATTATTGCAAATTATGGAATTGTTAGGAATACGCATTGGACCCGAAATGGCAAATTATGTTGAAAACGAGGATCGGCGACGAATTACTGCTGCTGAGATGCGAACGCGAGCAGCAACGCACGAAGAAAGAATGCATTTCAGGAAGGATATTAATGCAATAAATGATGCTGCCGCTACAGACGATTCATTTTATAGTCCTGGAATAGATTCACTATGGTAAGCTGACAAATTCTATTAAAAAATCAATACTGAAACTTTAAATGTGTTTTTCTCAAAAGTGTTTTTTTTCAACTGGCGGTGTCTATAACTCGAACAATTTTCGACTGATTGGGCTCAGCTTTGAAGCAGTAGCTTGATAAAACGTATAGTTTCAGTTAAGCGTAAGGATTTTTTTTAATTGTTAGTTTTCAAGGGGCAAGATGTTTAAGCAATTCAAAATGTAGTGAAATAAAAAACTTTTTTTTAATCGTTGCCATTTTGTAAAAAAAATTATTTTAAAAAATCACTACGATTAATTGAAACACTCGTATAGACTTGAAATTTTCAAACAAATTTTATTTCAGATAATTACAACTTGAGTTCTCTACACCGCCGATGGACCATGTTTTTTGAACACGGAAGTCTACAATGTTGAGCAACATCGTCATATATTTATATTTTGACATATAAAAATTCTTAAAATATCATCAAAGTGTGCCCAATTGATACATCAATTCATATTTTTTCTAAAACTTATAGTTACTTTAAAAAAAATTGACAAAGAAAGCCTTTTTTTAAAGCCTTTACTTAAGTATACCTCCCATAAGCTTGTTCTAAAGAGTTAGCAGTCTAGTATATATAGAAGTTTGTGCGTTCAACGCACATTTTCAGCGTCAAAATAAGGGAGCGTTTATATTGGCCGTAACCATATGCCGTAATCTATCAAAGAATTGCCTAATCACAATCAAGTATTCCCCTCTCATTCGGCGATAAGAAGAGAATACTCGAAGGTGATTGGTCAATTTTTATTCACGTGATCAAATTGATGCTCGTATTACGTCCCGGGTGAGGACGCTAAGGAAATAGCACGGACATGCCGGCAAATTCAAATTAGGATTATAACTATTATATTTAATTAGAGATGACGAAAATGAGTCCGTAGACCGAGCGAAAACTTACGGAGTCTCTCCTCAATAATAATTGAAGCTTAAATAGGGTATGTTTCCATTGAGCACGTCATGCGTCGCATCGTCCGTCCGCGTCACAAGTTAATCAATGAAAATATCTCATTTTATTGTATCATTTGACGCGCGACTCTTTACGTGACGTATTGTATTATCATCCTAAAAATTTGTTTCTATCTCTTACAGTTTCGACGATTCATATTCAATCTGAAAAGAAACCGATTTTTTTCGGAAAATTTCATTCTCTTAACATGACTCAGCATATACAAAAAAATACGTGTCTCCTATTTTTGTTCATAGAATAACATACTAAAAGCTCATTTAAATCGGAGAGATTTACTTAGTTCTGTTCCCTTGTCAGTAACAGCTGTACCAATCGAGTTTTAAGTACACTTAATCGACAGTTTACACTCCGATTGTATTACGTACTTTTATTTTTTTCTCTGCGCCTATAAGCGAAGATATTGCGACGCAAAGTCCGGATCGGTTCAGATTTAGATACGTCATCATTGTCGTCGACCACATTCCGCACATTCCTTTGGTGTCCTTTTGACATTTTTTACGCAAGAAGCGCTAGTGATGTACATAATCAGTAAACGCTACGATATGTACTACGATAGTGTTTTGGTCGGTTCAAAACAACAAGGATCCGTAAAGTCGGTCTAAGGGTGAATTCACACGGTACGAAAAACTACTGTGGAATAGAGAATGCGTATCATAGAAGCAACCAATCAGCGTTATTCTGCGTTATTTCGAATAGCGCTAATTGGTTGTTTCAATGACGTATTCTCTATTCCACAGCCTTTTTTTGCACCGTGTGATTTCATCCTAAGTATTTCGATAATAATAAATAGGTAATGTTGAGTTTAGTCTTCTTCATGTTGATAAAATTGGGCTCATTCAATGCGTTTTTGCACGGAATAAACGAATCTGACAAAAAAAAAATATATCGCTGTGCCTCGAGATATTAATCTTTAAAGTCGACGACTATTCAGGTAAGAAAATCTGTCACATCGATGATATAAAGATTACAAAGGGATATAAGAATATGTAAGGGGCTCCGCACAATAAAAGAAACAGGGAACAGAGAATAAGAATTTCAATCTATCAGAAACTGTGTATTCCACAATACATGATTTCTGATAGGTTGAAATTCTTATGCTCTGTTTTCTGTTCCCTGTTCCTTTTATTGTGCGGAACCTCTAAGTTGAGGTTACAATAAGTATTGTCTGCTTCAATTACACAAATTCTCTGCTTTAAAACACATTCTTTGTTTCAAGAATACAAATTAATTTTTATACAATATAATTTTTGTTTGTGCAACAATTAATAATAGTTTTAATTTTTCTTCAAGAATATTCTTATTGAAGGTCTTTTTATTCTAATAGCAGTAATAGCAGCTTTAATTCTCTGTCAAAAATTATTATTCCTTGAAAAAAACTAATGTATCAAATGAAAAATTAAAACCCAGATGCTACAATCTTAACTAATCAAGTTAAATTCTATCAAATTAAAAAGTAAAGTATTATCTTTGTTATTTACTTAACTCTAATAATATGTATCATTCATAAAAAAGATTTGATATCAATAATTGGCGCCAAATTATTAGTATATTATTTACTTAATTTTAATGATATGTATCATTTGTAAAAAAGATTTGATATCAATAACTGGCGCTAAATTAAATTCTATCACATTAAAAAGTAAAAGTCATGTAGTACTATCTTTATTATTTACTTAATGCTAATAATATGTATCATTTATATAAAAGACTTGATATCAACAAGTAAAAGTGAAATCCCACACTTTTTCTTCCAATCAAAGTAGCAATAGTTATTTAATTCTCTTTCAAAACATTATTATATTGTATCACAAAATTGAGTGATTTTACTCAATTCAAGTGTTACCACAAAGAATTAAAAAAGTAACATAAAAAAAGTACAAAATAAAAAATAAAAGTGTAAAATAAAAAAAATTAATTTAAATAGAAAATTTTTTTTATGTAAAACATGTTTTTTTATAAATACAAATTATTTTCTATATAATTTTTGTTTTTACAGTAGAAAATTTGTTTTCAAAACAGAGAATTTGTGTTTTAAAGTAGAGAATTTGTATTTTTAAAGCAAACAAATACCTAACAAAAACAAATTCTTGGTCACTTAGATTTTATTCGGGAAGTACGTATATATTCTTAGCGCCTTTTTTTACCTTTTTTTAAGAAAGTATGTTTGTACTGATATAACACATATTAAAATGTTATTGTTATGAAATATCTTATCAATCTTTCATATTTAATTGTTGATAACTACTACTTTGGTTGGAAGAGAGAGTCTTTGACTGAATTACAATATAAAAATTTTATATAAATATTAAAGCCGTTTGGATCGGAATAGGAAAATTCTTTAATAGGAATATAAATATAAACATATACATATGTATATACTTAGGTTTTATTATATAAAAATGAAAATAATATCACTTGGATTGTATTCTTTATTTACTTTAATATGGTTTATATGGAATTTAACTTGGCGCCAGTTGTTGATATCATATAATTTACGAAAATATCATTACATCTTGATACATTTAATGTAATGATACATTTAATGTAAATCTAAGATTTTTTTCTTTTTAACCAGCACTCGCGTTGACTCTTCCTCTTTTAAATCATATAAAATTATTTAATTCGAATGAGATAACGAAGAAGTGGCTTCTTTATACATGTGATGAAAATATTGAGATTTGGTCAAACATTACATCGTCCGATAATTGACAGTTATTAAACAATACATTTATCTCTCAAAACTTCGATTGCGCACTGATTATTTTCGGACTTGCAACAATCAATCTGAGATAATTCTCTCCAAATTAAATTAAAATTTGTAAAGAATTTATTGCGAAAAATATTTTTAACTGTGAGGACATTGGTATGCGTGAAATTAGAGTTTTATTCTCGATTAAGGTAATATTTTTTGTAATAAGTTTTTTACAGATTTTAATTTAATTGGGGGGAATTATTAGCATCTCAGATTAATTGTGATATAAATCCGAAAGTAATCGGCGCATAATATATAATTCTGAGATAAATGTAAAAATACATGCATATTGATTGATGTATTACATCTAACTTTGAACATAATTAGCGCTCTCATAGATGATTGTATTTAAATCATCACATTATATAAATCCAACACTTGTGCATTTAGTAACGCGATTTTGTATTTCTATTAACAAATATGCGAATCCACATAGCAATCGTATTACTTAATAACTGCTTGATTACTAATATAACATTCGACCAAATCATAACATTCTCATTATGTATATAAGAAAGCTACTTCTTCGTTATCTCATTCTAATTAAATAATTTTATATGATTTGAATGGGAAAGAATATTTTCACAAATATGCAAATATATGAAAACATTAATAGAAGAAAGCATTGTAATTTGATATATCCTTGGCAGACAGACAATATATGTTGAATTCAATGCTTTTTATATTCTCTGTACTGTACCAAAAATGTCATCAATTGTCATTCCTTTTTCTGTTATTTAACGATGTTATAAAACGTATCTATAAGATAAATAACACATTAAAATGTGATTGTTATGACATACCTTATCAATATTTAATTGTTGACTGGAATTGTTGAAGGAAACCAATAACATTTATGAAAATGTATCGAATCTTATAATTAAATATAAAACAATTAAATACTAAATAAGAGTTAATGTGAGTGTCGGTGCGAAAAAGGAGACTAAATTAACATTACATTAACATGTAAATGTATAATTCGCAAATTAGATTCTTAACAGGGAATTTATCCTACACAGCAGAGCTCCAAAGGACGTCCAAAAGACATCCAGAAGACTTATATCCTAAGGATATTCCCATTTCTCGGATAAGATGTGAGATGTAATTTTTTTTTTATTTTCCGATGCTCACTTCGCCATTTATCAGGTTAAACTTGGACCAATAAAGATCCTACAAAACTATAAAATTAAACCTTGAGAGAAAACGAAAATACCTTACGTTCGTAATGAGGACATATTTATATTAATACCAAAAAATGGAATACACTTGAGAATAATTAAAATAAATCGAACTTAAATGTTTCTTTAATTTTCTTAAAGAATATATATAAAAAAAATCTTTCAAAATTGAAAAAAATCTATCAAAAATTGTATTAAAAAATTGTATGAAATAAAATATAAATATAAATTAAAATAGGAGCCACTATTTCAACTAAAATATAATATTTGTTAATCTTATTAATTGTTGTATAATAAAAATCACGATGTTAATCAGTCAATAATTAGAGATTGTTTAAATTTTGTTTAAATTTAATTTATATATGTTGTTGTATGCGTAAATTAATATATTATAACCTTTTTAATTTCTTTTTTTGGTATTTTTTCTTAAGACGATCTATAATTTATTACCAAATTCGAAACAGAATTCTATTTATAATATTGCGTATCGTGTAACATAAAAAAACATTTGAATGAGTAAAATATAGACATATAGAAAATATATATCAGTGATATAATTTACAGTAGATTATAGTTCATAGAGTAAATTTTGTATACTTTTAAAAATAATACTTCACTCGCGCATTAATTATAAGATACTGATTAAAAACCATTGTTCTTGTATAATTTTTAGTTTGACATTAAATTGCTTTCTCACATGTTTCACTTTTATCTTTTTTACAAAATTAATAAAAATATATCGATATTCAACAGTATTGAAAATAAGTGTTTTGTCTACAAGATGTTATTAAATGATTATATTCTTTTAAATTTTAATAAACCCTTTCTCATTCCTTACATTACCATAGAATATAAAAAGCGATGAAGTTATACATTTTGGACGGCTTTGTGTATATATTTACATTCTACATATATATTTTTAATATTTTATATATGTTATCTACTATCTACTACCGTATCTATTAGATTTTTTTCTTAATCTTTATATCAATTACGGTAGGTGAGTCAATAAATAATTCTAGAAAATCAAAATATATATTGACTCACTCACATATTTACGTCATATAATGTTATCGCATAATTACATAGTCATTTTCTTTTGAATTTTCCAAAACATCAGACTTAAGCATATTGTCTCTTAATTGAGGTGACATTGGAACATAACTGGAAGAATCTGTGAGAGTACTTTTTTGCGTACATATTGTATTTTGTAGCCTTGATTTAAAATGATTGGAAATTTCTTGATGAGAATACTGTTCTGTATCCATCCTGTTTTAAGAAAAACCGAGTTCACATTTTTAAATTATTGTTCTAATTTTATATTTAATACTTTTCTCAGGAGGTGTAATAAAATAAAATAAAACAATCTTACCTATCTTCTTCTATGTATTCTGACCTATACTTCTGTCGTGGTGGTAATGCTGGAGGTTCCATTTGCAAATTGCATGAAATTTTATCTGTATCCTTATATTCATTGGAAGTGAATGACATTTTAGGAGAAATATTATCCATAATTTCTTCATAAATTCCAGAAGCAATAGAGGTATTGGATTTTCTGTTACAGGAATGAAGTTTTTCACTGTACATTAGATTAGGTTCCGAGTGATACATATTCTTCACAACTTTAGTGCTGACCGATGTTCTTAAACTGTTTTTCAAATTTAATATGCATTATTACATTAATATTGTTACTTAATTTTCTATATACAGGATGACAAAAAATTTTGGTCACAAAGTTTTGCGTGTTTATTAAATTATTACTCAGGTAACAAATTGACGTTATTTATCATCATTTTCATCAGCGTGCTATCTGGATAGTATAATGCATAAATATCAAAGAGAAAATTCTACATCAAAAAAATTTCATCAGTTAATGAACTAAAGAATGGCTGCCTGGGAGAAATTTATTGGTGGAAAGATACGCCATTGTTGATGCGTTCCCAAAGCACTTTAAAACTTGTTTCCAAATTAAAAGTAGTCATTTTATATTATTTTTAGTATTTAATAAAATATAGTTAACACTCTTAAAGTTTTCTGTAAATATACATTTATTATTAATAAACACAAAAACTTTCTAGCTACTTTTGTTGTCATCCTGTATAATGATACGCACCAATTAGTATCGGTATTAAGCATACAAAGAGGTGCATCACTCTTTAATGGTGAAGAAAGACTACTGATTTCATTGTGTTTCCTTGTTTCAAGACTCTCGCTATCAGAATGTAAACATTTTTGTCGGTGTTTCGGACCACGGCCCTGTGTTACCAAGTCTTGAAGTAATTTATTAGCATCAAGACAAAATATGTAGAGTTCTCCAATGCCACAGCAAAACTCTTTGCTGGTATGTATTACACAAATACGCTTCACATCTTCTGGACGACCTGCTGTCATTAAGTGAAATTGAGTGAATTCCTTCCATTTGAAAGTTTTAACTATCTCGCCTGTGTGAACATTTCTAATGAAAATTCCTGTTTGGTTGGCGATCAAATCTCCATATAAACCTGCCAAACAATAAAAATCACGTTGATATTCATAGATTTATTAAATTAAGGACATATATTCAATGACATATATATCTAAATCAAACATATAAATGTTTTTTCCTAAAAAATAAAATTGACATATTGGAAAAGTACTGTTTTTATATTTTTTTCCTTTTTTTCCTTCAAATATCAGGGTTGATTGAAAAAAAAGAGAATATATGCATAATTTTCTCCTTTCAATTAACATTGGTTACTTAAAGGAAAAGAGATTATATACAATGATAGAAAGAAGTCTACATAATTAATTGTTCTTCATTGTATAGCTTCTCTATCAATCAGTTAGCTTCACCAGAAGTTAAAAGCTTGATTTAGTTATATGTATTGATACTTTTCAGCAAGAGAAGTGTAAAACACAGCGATCATTTCTTTGTTTAGCATTGCAAATGAGGATGTAATAATTCACTGTGTTATGCCATACATGTCTCTTATTGGAAAACATTCTTAAGCTTGATTTCGCCAATGTAAGATTGACTGTAATCTCGGTTCAATTTATTTTTTATCTTTTCCTAATTTTAAGAATTAGAAAAACATAAAGAATAAGTTAATTAAGATTGAAGTTAATCTTATATTAGTGAAACTGAACTTGTATCGTTGGCTAGCTCCAAACTGACAATTATACCAACCAATTAAACCTGCTGCCTTCGAATGTGCGTTATCAACCATGGATACATCATATGACCTTTCAATGCAACAGTGCCTTCTGGGCTTCAACAAGTGTCTGATATTCGCCATCCAACGCTGTGTCTCAGTCTCCGAATTAGCGGACAATGACAACAGAGGTTTCCTATCCACTGCCGATGATATACTAAATGCGAATTGCTTCGTACTAGACAGAATACGATGTACGATGGCATTTGGTGGTATCACAACTGAGCTGTCCTTCTCGTTTTGCTTCAAAGCATTGTCATGGTAGCTAAGCTTCTGATCAAACTGCACTTGCAAACCGAGACCGGCTTTCAACTTCCTTATTGAACACCATAAACGTTTCCATACTTTCGACAGAGCCAAAGCCCTTTTCCTCACCCTTTGTGCGATCTTTGCATTGTATCTTTTTCTCGTCGACTTAACGTAGAGAAATCCATAAATTTCCGTGTCTTGCATACTCATTCTTTAAACAGGCACGTCAAATTGTCACAGGGAGCTTCGAACAGATGTATCCTAAAGAGGGTATTAAGAAGACCTTTTGCACTTTAAATTTTGATAAAAATACACCGAATCAATGTGTTTCTTACAAAAAAACAAATATATTTGACAAAAAAAATAGGCTAATTGTTGAGATTAGCCTCTTCACTTCCGGTGTTAATAAAATCAGTTAATAAACATTCACTCATTCAATGCGATTCTGCACGAAATGAACGAATTTGGCAAAAAAATGTCACTTTATCTCACTAAAGCGAACCGAAATATTAATTGTTAGAACTGACAGATATTCGGGTTAGGAAATCTATCACCTCAGATGCATTTGGGTGCATTCAGAACAACATTGAGCGGTCGTGTCATAGTTCTGACTTCCGAATGCATCCATTCGATATTTTAGGATCTAACGGAATGCCAATCAAATGAAAGTAAAGCTCTAGATAGTAGATATCAAAGCATAGAGAATGGATTGCGCAATCCCTATCTAAGTAGTATTCAAATGTGATCGACAATAATGAGAGAGAGGGATCATGGAAAATGGTCCAATCTCCCTCTTATTCTCTCTCCCATTACGCCATTGAATCGAAAGAAACAGAGATAGCCGTCTTCCACGATCCCTCTCTCTTACTTTTATCGACCATTTTGACACATGGATCTTGCAGTTCATTCTCTATGTCTTTGGTAGATATCAAAGTAGCGCATCCTTCATTTTGTGGACCTACTAACAATATCCTATACCAATAATATGCGTTTATTGGACGACAGGCAACTAAATCGAAATGGTAAATGAAATAGCCAATAGGAAGACTCGACTCAGATAAAAGGATGCACTACTTTGATATGTAGGGGATCGATTCTGTATCTTGAAATGAGGTGAAAATTATAAAAGTGAGCGAATTTACTGATTATTTTATTGATCAACACCTAGTAAATTTGCTCGCTTTATCTGCACATGTATTAGGCCGGAATCAGATTATGCATTGAAGATTGCTGCGTTCAGCAGACTTAACAATTAAGTGAGCGCTGCTATTGATATATTCTTCTAGATCTCAAATCTGGTTGGACGATCTAAAAGAATACACCAATAACAGCAAGCGTTCACTCAACTGTTGAGTTTGCTGAACGCAGCCATTGAGATTGAAGATTAAAGATTGAAATTTCACCAATAAGGACAAAGAAATTTTGGCTCCTTTTATTCTGATTGGTCAAACTTCAATCTTTCAGTTTTCAATCTCATTCTTCAATGCTGTAGTTCCGGCCTTAGGCGATGTGATAAAAGGGATTATTTTTTTTTCTCAAATATTCATTTTTACGTAAAAACACATCAATTGAGTGTAATTTTATCGAAATTTAAGTGAAACCGATTATATTAAATATTTATTTATAAGTAAAGCAGTAAAAATGTTTATCGCGTAGAGAAGGAAATGTTACAAATCATTTAGAATAGAGTGTGACAAGAAATTGTCGCACTTTGTAATAATCAACTTATGTTAATATACTTTTGCTTAATATGACACGCATAAAAATGCGTAATGTTATGTTAAATTCATTGTGCATCGAAATCATCCGTGCCGTTCGTAATGCGAGACTTTTCAAACATCAAAGGTTACAAAATCATTCATAAGAATCTTGATTTAAAAGAAAAAAAACTTTTATTCAATTAATTGAAATGTTCAATTAGTTTTACACCTTGTTCTAGAAAATGGACGTATTCATCAAGCAGGTATTTCTCTACACAAGCGACAACCGATGCAGAGTACAATGTACCAGTTGAAGCCATTCGTAACTTTAGTATAGTCGCACATGTCGATCATGGTAAAAGTACATTAGCAGACAGATTACTGGAATTAACAGGTGCTATAAAAGCAAATTCTGGCAAGCAGATCCTGGATAATTTGCAAGTGGAGAAAGAACGTGGGATCA
This sequence comes from Acromyrmex charruanus, assembly GCA_017607545.1. Classification (NCBI taxonomy): domain Eukaryota; kingdom Metazoa; phylum Arthropoda; class Insecta; order Hymenoptera; family Formicidae; genus Acromyrmex; species Acromyrmex charruanus. The sequence continues at coordinate 237,775 of JAANIC010005860.1, read as the reverse complement.
CAGTGAAAGCGCAGACAGCGTCACTGTTTTATTCATACCAAGGCAAAAAGTATCTTCTGAATCTCATCGATACACCAGGACATGTGGATTTTTCAGCAGAGGTTCATCGATCACTGGCTCCTTGTCAAGGAGTTATACTACTGGTCGATGCTAATGATGGTGTTCAAGCACAAACGGTAGCCAATTACTATTTAGCGCGAGAAAAGAATCTTGTAATAATTCCAGTAATTAATAAAGTGGACTTGAAGAACGCCAATCCCGAGAAGGTCAAGGAGCAGTTGCAAATGTTACTTGATGTAAATCATATAGATGTTATAAAGATATCTGCCAAGTTGGGCACTGGTATCAATAAAGTTCTAGATGCTGTAATTGAAAGAATTCCACCGCCTACGGTAGCTAGAGATAAGCCTTTCCGAGCACTGGTATTTGATAGTTGGTATGACAAGCATAAAGGGGCGATTTCTTTAATTTATGTGAAAGATGGAGCATTGTCAATTGGCAAACAAATTAGTTCTGCACATATGAAAAAATCATATGAAGTTCGAAATATTTTTCTTCTCAGACCTTACACAGAAAATGTGAAGACAATGTGAGTGAGTATAACTCTTATTGTATAAATTAATTATATTTTATTATAAATTAAATTGGAGAGTGTTTAATGATAGGTCAGAGAAAATTTTAGAAGTAATTCTAAATGATAAAATAAGACGAAAATCTCACGAATAACAAAATTGAGATATTGGTTTAATTTTTTATATAAATTCTAAAGGTTTAAATATTTATGTAAAGGCAATTATGTGTCTAACATGCACATGAATATTTAAATATTTATAAAAAATTGTGTGTGTGTGTGTGTGTGTGTGTGTGTGTGTGTGTGTGTATGTGTATGTAATAAAATTTATCACAATTTTGTTGTTCTTGATTTCTTATTTTATCATCTCAGAATAAAGCTCCTTAAATCAATGTAACTCTTTAAGGG
>JAANIC010005860.1:211661-236730 GCA_017607545.1 Acromyrmex charruanus | reverse complement strand
TGTCTGATTGATTTTAATGTGTGCTATTTAATGTAATGTAGATTTGCTGGACAAGTAGGCGCTATTTCATGTAGTATGAAGTCTAAGGAGGCTCACATCGGTGATACTTTGCATCTGCGGAATCAGTCTGTTGATTCCTTAGAAGGATTCAACCCACCAAAGCCAATGGTGTTTGCAGGAGTATATCCAATGGATCAGTCACAATTGTCCTCTTTACAAGCAGCAATCGACAAACTTGCTTTAAATGACAGTGCTGTAAATGCCACTTTAGAGTCGAGGTAAAAGTTATATCATTTGCAAGCTTTATGAATGAAAATTGTTTTCTATATAAATGTTGTTGATAATATAAAATCCTGACGCAAATGAATGTAAACTACATGACAAATGTTGATAAAATGACGAAAAAAAATAATATTACAGTGCTGCACTTGGAAGAGGATGGAGAATTGGCTTTTTAGGTTTATTGCATATGGAAGTCTTTATTCAACGTCTTGAACAGGAATACGGGGCACAACCAATAGTTACAGCACCTGCAGTGACTTACAAAGCAAAGATTTTTGGCAGTAAAAATATAACGAAATATCGAGGCGATACAGTGATCTTTAATAATCCAGTACATTTTCCAGAGCCCCAAATTGTCACTGAATTTTATGAACCTATGATTATTGCGACGATCATTACGCCAGGTATTTGCAATTTCATAATAAAATACAATTTAATTCATTCAAAATTAAATTTAAAGATATTTTACAACAAAGAGAAAATAAATACATTTTCGAATACTTTGATCAGAAATTTGGTGACTTTTTTCTCATTTTTATTTTATTTAATACTTGTAGATTAATCAATGCTTTGTAAAATGTATAGATACATACATGAGAGAAATCATATCACTTTGCTGGGAAAAGCGAGGTGTAGAAAAACTGAATAAGACTATTGGCAATGACAGATTCATGCTGCAATACGTGATGCCATTGAGCGAAATAATTATCGACTTTCATGACTCTTTGAAGAATATAAGTTCTGGTTATGCTAGTTTCGATTACGAAGATTATGGCTATCAAATAGCCGACTTAGTGAAGGTAATTTTTAAATGCCACTTATAAATTATTCTTGTGCAATGTTGAACTTTTTATTGGCATGTATTTTGATATATAAATTTTAGTTGAATATTTTATTAAATGGAAAAATGGTAGAAGAATTATGCACAATTGTACATAAAACAAAAGCGACTCAGATAGGCAAGAAGTTATGTATCAAGCTTCTTGATACTATTCCTCGACAACTGTTCGAAATAGCGATCCAAGCAGCAATAGGGAGTAAAATAATTGCGAGAGAAACTTTGAAGCCTTATAAAAAGGATGTAACAGCGAAATTAGTAAGTAAATATTTTGTATATCTTATTAAAAAAATAAGAGCAGACTTAAAATTTAGGATAACTTTATTAATTTTGCGTTCACTTTTTTCAGTATGGTGGTGATGTTACTAGAAGAAAAAAATTGCTGGCGCAGCAAGCAGAAGGAAAGAAAAAAATGAAGATGATAGGAAAAATTTCCTTACCACGCGACACTTTTATAAGCGTACTAAAAAAATAATAGTGTTTTTATATATAATTTAATATAATTATTATACACACAAAACACAAAGTAATAAATATAAGTAATATAACATGTGAAAGTACTGTAAGGCTCAGTTTCACAACTTAAGGGAGTATAACACCTTTTACGGCCAAAATTGACCTCATTTTCAAGATTTTTTTTTACATACAAAGAAGTGCGCAATTCAAAATCGGGTTTTTGGGCTTTTTTATTTACATATTAAAGACACTGAACATATTTTTTGTTTTTGAAAAATCATCATGGTTTATAAAATAAACGCCGTCAAAAGAGGCCGCTAGCGTCGCGTATGTCTTGCTGGTGTACACGATTGTAGCTGACTGGAGTGACCTAAACCAAAAATACAAATTGGTTCTTAATCTGTGATAGTTTGGCTAAGGTAGTACCGGTGGATTTTAAAAAATATCAATTTTTGAGAAAATGGCGCGACTTTGAAAAAAAAATCGAATTTTCGCCTAAAAATCTGACATAAAATCGATTGCCAAAAAAAATTTAGTGATTCTTTTTAAATAATAGGTATTTCTGTGGAAATAGTCATAAGCGACATCTAACATACTATCCCAAACTATTAGGAAACCTGAAATACTTGACAAACACAAGAGAAAGGCAGCGAGCTCGGTGAGCGCCCCGAGGCCCTCTCCCCGCGCTAGAGGTAACACACAAGCATAGCTGTTTTCGACGTGAAATAAATTCAAGATCGCTTAGGCGTTAATGGGATCATATTCTAGACATCTTAAAGTATCATTTAAGCCAATAAAAAATTTTTTGTATTTTTTGAAGTCGCAAAGGTGTTATACCCCCTTAAGGGGTTAAACCTAGCCGACAGCCAAAAATTTGAAGGTTTTTTGGGAATTTTTTATGACTTCCCTAATTAAGCGATCAATTTGAAATTTTCCGGGCTTATTGTACATATCTTTAAGTGCAAACACGAATTTTTTTATTGATTTTTGATACAAAATGGCCGCTTGGCAGGTTGCAACAAATAGACGTGATTTTTTTAGGCGTCCCGCGGCAAGCAGTAGAAGTGTCCAATCTTCATGTCTGGAACAAAATAAAAAATTTTTTTATAATCTACACTAGTATAGCTACTGAAGTACACAAGATTATTAAGAAATATTGAATTTTGAAAATTTGGTAGCAGTTTAAAAAAAAATCGATTTTTTTTGACTAAAAATCGCGACCTTATTTGTTTATAAAAACCGTAATTGTTTACCAATCTTAAAAATCGTGTGTACTTCAGTAGATAATCTATCTATGAAGCTACAGTGAAAATTTCAAATCAATCGGATAAAAATTACTCGAGTTCTACTGCTTGCCGTGTTTGAAAACATGGTTTCGAGAAAAACGCGTTTAAAGTTCGACAATGTGTTTTGTATGTGAAATTTTTAAGATACGAGCTTGCCAATTTTTTTACCTTTATTCTGCTATCCCAGCACCATATAATTGGCCTTCTGCGTCGACATCAAGCTTCTCCAGTTCTTTTTTCTGGGATTTTGCATCTCGGCGACCGGTTTTGGCGACTTCAGTCATTGAGCGCTCAGCGGCTTTGATGCGGCGCGAGTCGTCTGCCACGCAAAAATCGAAACATTGTCGACCAACAGTTATTCCGATTACAATAATTCCTCTTGGACATCATTTTAGACACATATACACGTGATTTAAGCCAATAAAAATTTTTTGCCCAAAAAAAAAATTCGGCTAGGTTTAACCCCTTAACTCTACATCCACTTTCGACGATACGATTTTATCGACAGTGTCAAAATATGGATGTAGTAATATAGTTCCTAAAAATGAATGTATGTACAGTTCGCAGCAGGAATACCTGGGATTTGATTTTAGGGGTCCACGTTTTGTTCTTAATTATTGTTACATACATGAGTGTTAAAATTTGATACGACCGGATGTTACGTCAACGTATTGTAGTATTTGTGAATTGCGTTTTGACAGCCGGCCGATGTAACCTCAGTTTTACTCAGTGAAATCTCTCTATCAGATAATAGAGCAGTTACGCCGCCCCAAACAAAAAAAAATAACATATCCTGTCTATTTGGGGCCTAACTGCCTAAAAGTTGCAGCCTAGACAGTAAAAAGACCGCTCTAAGAAGACCGTTCTCACACCCCTGTCTTCATTGGTTAGAAATATTCCAAGGGGACACTATCAATGGCCTAGTTTTCACTGAGGGTTTAATCCAGATCATTCTTCTTCGTCTCCTTAGGAGCTTCGCACAATAAAAGGAATAGAGAACAGAGAATAAGAATTTTAACCTGTCAGAAATTGTGTATTCCACAATACATGATTTCTGATAGATTTAAATTCTTATTCTCTGTTCTCTGTTCCTTTTATTGTGCAGAGCCCCTTATTCTGTCTCCATAAAGTAAGCGGAGACAATACGGCCAGATTACGTCATAGAGCATTCAGGAGCGATGAGAGACAAATATAGATTATAGTGGCTTCTGCGCTGCGTGCCGCTAAAAAGCGACACCTAAGCAGTACCATCTGATTGGTCTATATTTTAGGATCTAACGGAATATGCCAATCAGATGGAAGAGCTTAGTGAGCGGTTGTCGTTCTGAATACACCCAGTGACTTTTACCATAGCGCGAATAGTCTCCCCGAACTCACCCACTGTGTCTCTACGTTCGCACCGTCTAATAATTTTATACATCTATGGTTGTATAGTCGTTTTCTGTCGTATAAATTTAGTTATTAAATGCAATTAAATGGATATATACTTGAATATACTGTTAAATATTCATGTCAAATTTGATATTAAATGTATCTTGTATACACAAGCCACAAAGCTACGATGAAAAGCAGCTTGTTTTTGTTTTTTCTTCCGTAAAATCGTGAAAGAAGCGTTGACTGCAATTTCGAATCATGCTGAACATCGTGCGACATCGTTAAAACAATTGGGTACTGATTTGTGCACTCCAGATGTAAAATATGATGAATTAGTAGACAGCGTGAGCTTAATTTTTTAAAAATTTAGGTAAGAGGACATTATAATATTAATAATAATCTTTATTGATTAGCTTGTTGGCCAAAGCCACTTGAGACTTGATTTAAATTTAATTCTTTAATTCTTCATACTCGTATTCTCTTTTCCTTTGTTTTTCTTGTTTTCCTAATTTCTCATCCCTCCTTTTTCCTCCCCTAAAATCTCCTTAATTTATTTTCTACATGCATATTTATATGTTCTATCTAAACCTCTTCTGCTTTAATCCACATCTGCAATGAGTCAGTAGTCCACAGTTGAAAGCGAGTTGGTGAATCAGCCAGCAACCAACTTCTACTATCAGCTCATTATAGACTCAGATTTTCATATGTTATATTTTTTCTATCTTTCTTTCTCTTCTAATTTTTATTCTTTTCCTTTTCATTTTCATATAATATTACTGTAGTATTACCTGGTATTAATGTAAACTGTCTTTGACATATTAAAATCAAATAGATATAAATAATGAATTCAGTCACTTGTGTTACACTAGATTAGTTTATACTAAAGCTATTATACATGCAAGTAACAAAGTTAAATATAGAGAAGCATACAAATATTCTAAACAATTAAATATTCAATAATGATATTATCATGTTATTTAATAGAATATGCATTTGTTATTTTATTAAAGTTGATTGTGCCATTTAGATACTTTATATAAAGCAATCTTTAATGTATACTAATCCAGTACAGTACAAGTCTTCTTCTTTGATTTTGAGTGGCCCTGGTTCTCTTTTCGAGGTTTACTTAGCCAGTTTTCTTCGAGATGTGATAAAATAAATATAAAAATTGGAATGCAATGCACCGGCCACCTCGAACTGGGCAGATGTAGCAAAAAGAGATGATACAATCAAAATGAAAATGGAAGGCAGCTCTTAAGACACTGGGCGCCTGTGACCACGACGCTTCGAAGCCGGTCACGCTTTTCAAAAATATAATTGAGGTGATGCAACACTCGAAGCGAGACAAGATGCACGTCCGACCTGCTCGAGTGCATCCACTATAGTACAAGTGACTGGATTCATCATTAGTTCTATTTGATAAATATGTCGATGAGAAGAACTCCCCCTATGACCTTGATCTTGATATATGTTGTCAAGATCATGATTCTGAGTGATCTTCAACATGTTTTAGCTGTCGCTCGTTATTCATTAAAAAATCATTAACAAAAAAAGTTTATCAATAAAACCTAATGATTGTTCTACAATGTACTTTTTGTTTTCTGTTTCTTGCTTTTTTACATCTTGTCTTTTTGCTTCTTATCCGTTTTTTTGTTCTATGTCGCCCAAGATGAAAGTTAACGAATTTCGGAAGAAAGAGAACTCGTAGCAAGAAATATAAATTTATCAATAAAACGATTGCAAAGGGGGAAAAAGCAAGAGGTAAAAAGCAAAAAAACAGGAAACAAAGATTATAGAATGGGCTTAACTTTTGGAACACGATTGTGTTCCGATGAAACAAATTCCTTACTTTAACAATGCAAAATATTTTCTTATATAATTTCTTATATAATTTTTGTGTTTTTAGAGCAGAGAATTTGTGTTTTTAAAACAGAGAATTATGTTTTTAAAAGCAGAGAATTTGTATTTGTAAAGCAGAAAATATTTTTTATTATGTATAATTTAGACCTTTTTCATTCTTTTTATGGATAGAAGTTTAAATCTAACATTTCTTTAAAATAAATACTGTAACTAAATAAATTCCTATAACAAAAAACATAAACATTATCTCGATGAAATTTTATTCAAAAGGATTTATTCATTTAAAAGAAGAATTGAAGCATTTTTTTTATATTATGAGAGAAATGTATTCTATTAATAATAATAGTGAATAAATTATATAAGAAATTATATAAGAAAATATTTTGCATTGTTAAAGCAAGGAATTTGTTTCATCAGAGCACAGTTGTGATCAAAGTTAGATTTTATTGATGAACTTTTTTGTTAATAACTTTTTAACATATAACGAGCGACGGCTAAAACCTGTTGAATGTCAAGGTCATCAGAGTTGGATTCCGTCATCGACATATTTAAAGTTATATTTAGTATATTTAAGGTTTGATGAAAAAAACGTTTTAGTACAATATTTTACTATACAGGATGTCCCAGAAAAAGTTTAGGCGCTTTCACTGGCAGATTTTGTGGAATATTCCAAGATGAAAAGTCTTATATGAAATCGAGATTATAATTGGGGTTCTACAATGAGTTGGTAGTCGGTAATAGTGGTCGATATAGGTTTTCTATAATAAGTCATTATCTAAGCTTAAATCATAAGAAATTAACTAAATAATAAGATATTAACTACAGTTGAATGTGAAAAGAACTTGACTATGATTGATCATTTTCTTATAGCTTAATGGCCATTTTACAATAAGTAAGTCAAAAGTCAGAAGCTAAAAATTGATCAATCACAGTCAAGTGTAAGAAGAATAATTGATTGGTCAATTACTAGCTTCTGACTTGATTTATTACTAATGACTTATTGTAGAATGTGTGTAAGACTTAAAACTTGGGTAATGACTTAATATAGACAGTCCATTTGTTGTACAAGTTGGTTATTAACCAACTTCACCAATTAAAACTTAAACTTGTTCCACAATAGGGTTGTAAGCTATAAGAAATTAATCCATTATAGTCTATTATTGTTTTTATATTCAACTGTAATTAGTCAATTTCTTACGGCTTATGACTTGAGATTTTATTTTTGAATTATTGTGATAGGCAATGCTCGAAATGTCTATTTCTATAAAAGGATTTTCTGTTTTATCACTATGGAATATAATGAAACTGTACAATTATATTTTATACAGGGATATCAAATCTTTCTCTGCGTTTTGTTTTCTTTTCTATATAAAATATTATGAATACATGTTTCTGTAACCAAATAAATTAATTTTTAAAATCAAAACATGTACACTGTTAATATAAAGTATGTTGCTCATATATGTGATGTATATTATTGATCTATATATTTTTAAAGTAATAATACAATTTTTGTCATTTGTAGAGGAAACGTCTATAAGTATATATCGAATTAAGATACTTTCTTAAAAACGATATCAAAATGGCGCCAGTACCTTTAGAGGGCCATCAAACTCCCGTTACAAATAACATACCACAGGAAGGTAATCGTGGTGGATCTATATCCTTGGGGATGCTTATAGATTTTATTATACAACGAACATATCATGAACTCACTGTTCTTGCCGAACTGTACGTACAAAATAGAGAAATATCGAAAAATGCTTCCATACTTTACGATATTATGGTTTATTCTGTATCTCTTTGTTTAGACTCCCTCGTAAAACAGACATGGAACGCAAAATTGAAATTTATAATTTTTCCGCTCGAACGAGGCAATTGTACGTTCGTTTATTGGCACTGGTAAAATGGGCAAATAGCGCATCTAAAGTGGATAAATCTACAGTATGCACATTTTTACACATTTTGTAACCACATAATTAAAACATACGGTCTAATAATTTGTTCTTTTCAGCACATAATGGCGTTTTTAGATAAGCAATCACTGCTTTTTGTCGATACTGCGGATATGCTGGCGAGAATGGCTCGTGATACTTTGGTACATGCTAGACTTCCAAATTTCCATATTCCTGCAGCCGTAGAAGTACTTACCACTGGAACATACGGCAGATTACCAGCTTGTATTCGAGTAAATATACACGAAAAATATATATATATATATATATATATATATATATATTCAAAAATATGATTTGAGAAATTATTGTGTTTGAATAGGAGAGAATAGTGCCTCCAGATCCTATCACTCCTACAGAAAAGAGAAGTACATTGCAGAGATTGAATCAAGTCATTCAACATAGATTAGTCACTGGAAACTTGTTGCCACAGATGCGTAATTTGAAGGTAATTATATATGAAAAATAAGTAGAAATCAATAGAAATAATATAGGCTCTAATGAAGTAAATCAAATAAAAATAAAAAGCCTTTGAAATCCAATGCTGGATATTGTTGTGATAATAATTTAATATGTATAACAATTAATTAAACATTTCGATCCATGATTAGAGTCCTCTTCAGCAATTATATTAATATCATAAGTAAAATATATACAAAATTGATTAGATAATTATACATAATTGAATCATTATTACTGTGTTTAAGATTACAAAAATTATCTGTTTATCGTTATGTGAACTGTGGATAAGATCTATCTGAGTGAAATATTCAACTCGTCATATATGTATGCAATAATATCTGTTAAATACACTAAATAATAAAACTTAAATCAATGAAATGAAGATTGAAAATTAAACTAAAGATAATTAAATCAAAAATTTACATGGCAGTTAAAAGATGAGCATATCATGCGACAGTATGCTTATCATGAATCTAATGAGATACATGTATGTGTTAAACACCAACACAACAAGACACTCGACAAACTGAAGAAGAGGGGGAAGCAGTCTTAGACTTGATTAAAGTGTACAGGGGTTAACAAGCTATAAATTTATCAAGTACTCAAGGATAAACTCTCAGTTTTGTTACGTTGTTGTTACAAACATTTACAGAATTGATTGCAAGGATCGTGATGCATCTTACGTCAAATCAGCAGAATGTGAAACGACAAGAATTAAGGAGTATAAGAACTATATTAATTAGAATATGTCGCAATATTCCGTAATTACTGAACACAGACTGGAATTTGCACATAATTTTGAGACTGGATAATATAAAAATTCTAGATAGAGAAAGCTTTTTAAACAAACGACTAATATCTGAAATGATATTTATACGTAAAAAAAGAGCTTGAATGTACAGAGTGATATGGAATTTTTAGATCCCTTATACACTACTTTAATTTCTAAAACTTGATGTTTCCCCCTCTTCTTTAGTTTATCGAGTGTCTTGTTATGATCCATGATAAGCGTGCTGTCAATATTGCTTAATATGGTCATCTTTTAACTATCATGTAAGTTTTGATTTAATTACCAATCTTCGTTTAATTTTCAATCTTCATTTTATCGATTTAAGTTTTATTATTTAGTATATTTGGAAATTTAATGGACATTATTGGAGACATATAAATACGAGTTGAATATTTCATTCGGATACATCTTATCCATAGTTCATATAACGACGAACAAATAATTTTTGTAATCTTAAACACATTGTAATGATTTAATTATGTATAATTGTCTAACCAATTTTGTATATATTTTACTTACGGTGTTAATGTAATGCTGAAGAGGACTCTAACATGGCTCAAAACGTTTAAATAATTGTTATACACAATAAATTATAATTGCAATAACATCCAACTTTGACTCTCAAAAGTTTTTACTTTTATTTTTATTTGATAAGCAGAAATATAAATTCTGTTATAAGATACACTATAATTACTTTGTAGAAGAAAAAATGCATAATTATTTTAAGTTTATAATTATTTTAAATTTATTATTGATGTATAGATCGAGGCAGGAAGAGTGACGTTTCTTATCGAGCAAGAGTTTTCAGTATCTCTTACGGTTATGGGTGATGGGCCAACAGTTCCATGGAGACTATTAGAATTAGAAATTTTGGTTTCGGATAGAGAGACTGGAGATGGAAAAGCATTGGTACATCCTTTGCAAACTCGATATGTACACCAAGTATGTTCAATGTTTATGAATCAAAAAAATCAAGTTGATAACTTATACTTTCAGATGTTTAACGGATGTTAATTATTTTTTACGACAGGTTGTTCAATCGCGATTGGCTGAAAGTACTAACCCACTATCAGAAGTATATCATATCCTGCATTATTTTTGTCAATCATTACAATTAGAAGTTTTGTATTCTCAAACGTTAAGGCTGATTCGGGATAGATTGGACGATCATATTCATGTAGACGAATATACACCTGGCAAATGTCTTTCTATATCTTATTGGAGGTAAAACTAATATCACTTGTTACAACAACGACATAATTTCAAAATTGTCATTTTTTAGTTGCAAAAAAATGGATCAAACATTTAAAAATAACATTTTTTATTCCTCTACAATCAATTATTACATCAAAATTATATTTTAAAATTAATCTATTACAAAATTTTAATGAAAGAACATTGAAACATATTTTTTGAAAAACTTTGTTTCTTTTGGTTTGTCGTAATAAATAAATTTGTTATATATATGTATTTAAAAGGTATTTTGCAAAAAAATTTTTATATACGCATGATATTTATATTCATATATGAGATCTTTTTAGGGAATTAACGAGAAAGGATCCACGATCAGAGCTTGGATATAGATTGACTGTTCAAGTAGATCAACATGATCCTGCGAGGCCTCTCGCAGTTGTACATATTCCGTCATTAGGTAGTAAGGTAAGATGATACACTTATATTTTTCAAACATGACGTTTTACATCGTGATATTATGCAGGAAAGCGAAATAGCACATAGAGCCATTAGATCAGATCAATTGTCGATGGAATGTTTACTCGTGCACACGATCTACGTTCGAACCCGAAGTCGTTTGTCTGAATTGAAACAAGAGCTACAAACAATGCTGAAAGACGTTGAGTGTAAGTTAAGAATACTTTTTTGTCTCTTATATTTGATTTTTTATATTTGAGGCTGAAAAGATTAATTTAATTAATATTTTAGGTACTTTAGCGGGATCTCCAGCTATTTTATCAGTGCCTATATTGCAACCATGTTTACGTGCCGAGCTGCTGTTGGTTACAGTTGACACTCATACCGGTATGCTGCAGTGCCATGTCCCTCAATATGACGCACCACTTGTCCCAGAATTAACTATGGCCTTAAATGGGGATCATTCGCGTCTTCCGACACTTATATCTGAATTAAGGTATTAATTGTTACAATACTTTATGATCTTTCCTGGACACATTTCAGCATATTTGAAAATAAAATCGGTTGTGTTTTAACAGATTTTGGATAACACAGAGACGTTGTGAGAAAACATTGCAACATCTACCAGCTACCTCGCATGAACGTTTGCCCGTTTTGCATCATCCAGATCATCCTATGTCTAAGATTAGTCGGCATCGGATGTTTGTTCAATTGCACCGACATCCTACAGTCATATTGGTACACATCTTTATTAATTTAAAAAACTATAATTATAATAATAATTTAAAATACATACTATTTTAATTTATGCTACACACACGCGCACGCGCACACACAAACTCATAAGTCTACATATATTGTATTTTATTCTAGATTGTCGCATTCAAAGAGAAAGAAAGCTCACCATGTGAAATAGAGTGCTCTTTCTATCTTGCTGTGGTGAAGCATAGTTCCATCGAAGATGATCCACATGATGATAGCATAGAAACGGAAATACCGAAAATGTATTTGAAAGTCCAAAGCCTTATTGAGTTTGATACTTTTGTGATTACTCACGGCCCATTTACAAGTGTCGACAGTGGTGAGTAGATGTATAAAAGTTTTATATTATATTTTGGAATAAGGATAAGTATGAGAAGTATACATATACCAATATCTATCGTTTATTAAGTCACATATTTTGTTTTTCTTTAATTTTTTGTGATTAAATCTTTTTTTTTTATTTTTATCACTACAGATCTTCCTTATTCTAGATATTAGATAAAATGAATAGCTAAAGATAATAAGATAAGAATAAAGATAATAACAATACTATATTATCGTTGTTTATCATTAAATTGGTACATGGATAAGTGAATACTTTTTATAGCTATGCATGTATTTGTATGTAAAGAAAGGATTACGATAAGGATCATCTTTTGCCTTCTTCCCTGAATTCAAATGAAACTAAAAGGGGAAATATACTTTCATCTCTTGATATTCTAAATGACATTTTTGACAAGTTTTTGAGAAATTGGTAATTTCGGGAATATTATTAAAAAAAATCTCAGTTCTTGAAAAGTACCAATCACATCTCTTATAAATCGTTCAAATATAATAATTTATGAAGGATGAGATTTTTAGAATCACATTCTCCTGGGGAATTATAAGGACGATATGGAAGTTCTCACACACACACACACACACACACACACACACACACACACACACACACACACACACACACACACACACACACACACACACACACACACCCTCCGCCCTCCACAGTTTCGTTTGAATTTAGAGGGACCAAAAATGACTTTATCGCAACTCCTTTAGTTTATGATGTACTATTAGCATGATCAGCATGGAAGTACGTAGGCAAAAGATAGGTTTATTCACATCGCATGCTTCAACATGCTCCATAGCTTCTACTCACTCCAACGCGCTTGTTGGAGTAATTAAAGAGCTGTGATAGAAGTATGTTGAAATATGTTCGAGCATGCCATGCAAATAAATCTGATACATACTATATCATGTTTGTAATTGTAGCTTGTAATATAATTTAGGAGTATAATTCCTAATCTTATGTAACAATTTTAATTTTTTAACACTAATTAATTTTAACACTTAATTTTTTCTCAACTTTGCTAATGATATAAATATAAATATACTATATGCATTATATAGGGATGATTCTCATTTATGTGTTAATAGTCTCATAGCAAACACTTTGGGCTTTTCTTTAATTGATCAAAATCAGATTAATGTAATTATAATATATGCGCACGCACACGCACGCATACACAACTGAAATCTGAATGTTTCTTCATTTTTTCCATTAGAAAAAGAGAAACATTTAGTTTGCGAAACTGAAATAGAATTAGTAGTAATATGTAATTAATATATAACATATAAATAACTATCTTTATAATCAGGGCTGGACATTGTATTTGAAATACTTTTATTTAAAACAAATTATTTGCAAAGTTATTTTTAGTATATTTAGTATTTCTGCGGAGCACATGAAAGTATTACATATTTTGTATTTAAAATAGAAAGATTGAAAATTTTTTGTATTTTGTGATTCAAATAATAAAATTAATTGTCAATCTTAGTATTTGAAATATAAAACACAAAATACAATTACGTTATAAATATTGTTTTTCAAATAAAAATATTTTAAATACATGCTCAGCTCTATAATTAACAATTATCGAGCTGTGTTAATTAATTGTAATTATATATTACTCAATGCTCTCGAATTATATATGTAATCTATCCTGCCTGAGAATGTTAAGATTAATCTTCTTACTAACTCTTATTAGTTACTAATATACTCATTTATTCATTATCAATATGCAATATAATACAGTGTACGGATAATAATATTAACATCTGGCATCATTCAGTGTGGTATCGGCATACTGCTCTGTTACTTTTAGGGGGATTAACGGGTGGATTTTTTAGGGAATAATGATCAAGATGGGGGGTGCATTACAGAAGTGGTGGAGACGTCTAACAACAAACGTAGAAGCACCGGGGTCGGAGGAAGGACAGATGCAGCAGGAACACCACAGAATAGAAGACCAAAGCATCCGGCTTACTTTATTCCGGAATTGGCACACGTTGTCGCTTTGTGTGACGAACGAATACCGTTCGTAACTCTGGCTCAAGAAGTAAGATTTTATTCTCTCATTGAGTTTTCTATATAGCGTGTCATTTGTTTATTTAGCAAAGTACGTTTGAAATATCTTGTATACGATGAATTCTTCCGTGTTATAAATTATCTTAATTTAATATTAATACGCAGCTTACTAGACGAGAGATAGCCCATCAGGGACTCCAAGTCGAGGCGAATGCCACAGCATTGGTACTCAAACTTGTTCAATTGCCTGCACCATCACCGAGCATAGCTACGAGCAGTGCTTGGCACGCTCTTCTCAAAAGACTTCTGAGTGTCTCGATTAGAGTTCAGGGCAAAGGCATGGCTAAAACTTGGACGGTGGAATTTGTATTTTATGGTAGTCCTCTCTCCAGCAGTCATCCCAAAGAACAAGGTTTCGATACTGTTTCTTCATACTAGAGTTTGTCCATTAACATATATTTTTCATAATTCTACAGTGTAAAGTTATGAATTTAACAGTGAGGTATTATTACAATTTCGCTAATAAGTCTTCTTTTTGTTAAATTTTAAAAAATGTATATGTATTTGTGCATGTGTGGCGTGCGTGCGTGCATGCGTGTGTGCGTGTGTGTGTGTGTACATGCATGTGTAATATATGAAAATGTGTGAATGTTTTTATATTAATTTATAGTATAAGGCCGTAGCACAGACTTTTGCCTAACGCTGTATAACGCACAAGACATAAAGAAATTGCATTCAGAGTATGAAATGAAAGATTCTAATTGATTTATTTTCTTAGGTTTTATGCATTATGCAGCGTTATGTAAAAATCTGTACTGCAATGTTTAAACTGAAATATAGCACACGTCGATTCCGAATAAAATCGGATCTTCTCTCATGAGCAAATAAAATACGTTGTGTGTTCTGCTTCTTTTAATAGTATTAAGTGTAAATTTCGGATTTTACAGGTTTGCGTAGGCCAGTCTACTTTCAATATGAAATGGGTACAGCCGATACCGTCTCCCGCACTGTAGATGTTTTGTTAAACGATTGGGGACAGATAGTACATTTGTAT
This sequence comes from Acromyrmex charruanus, assembly GCA_017607545.1. Classification (NCBI taxonomy): domain Eukaryota; kingdom Metazoa; phylum Arthropoda; class Insecta; order Hymenoptera; family Formicidae; genus Acromyrmex; species Acromyrmex charruanus. The sequence continues at coordinate 221,593 of JAANIC010005860.1, read as the reverse complement.
TTGATTGTTCATGATTTAGCTGAATATTTCAAAATGGGTGCGTTACACATTGCACTGAAAAATCATTGCATCTTTGCATTACATAAATTGTGTTCTATGTAATTCGCCATATTACCTTCTTTATTACAGAGAAATATAACTTACGCAATATGGTTAGCATTAAGTCTTATAGTTATAGCAAGCTGGTTCTTGCGTATGGTCCAAATCAAGGTGCAACTGTTACTATACAGTGGAGTACGAACGACAAGGCATTTAAGCTGGTATTTGGTAGGAGTAAGTTTTATCGATATCGATATCGATCAATTTCGAACGCTCGATGGAAAATAATGTAATAACGAATATTCCGCTTGTATTTTAGGTCCAACAAATACGGTGACCAATGCACATTCTATAATGAAGGAACAACTAGAAGCTCATTTGAATAGATATACGAATTTGGCACAAATCATTCATATACTTAATGAAACTCTTCAGCCACTCACTTCGATTAGTAAATTACCATCAATCCCTCAGTTATGCGTGCATGCGGTAAGTGCACGCGCGTATCTGCCTTTTTTCGGTTCAGATTTACGGCTAAATTCCTCTCTACAGAGACCACGAGTGCCAGTACAAACGTTTACTATAATGCCACAATGTGTCACTTTAGTAAGGATAGCGTATCAAGGAATGTATTGTTTGGAATTACGTTTGCGCGGCGGGGGTTTGGTGAGCTTACGCGACGGTGCTTACAGTCGTTTCGACAGAAGTAACGTCGTCGATGAGTTCACGCCTACGCAGGGCCTAAAAGTAAGATATACGAAAAAAAGACTCGATAATTGAATGCTTAAAGAGTTTGTTCCTGATAAATGTGTTTCTGTCATTGCAGGCATTTCTGTCGAAATATGTCGACGAGAATGCGGTATACAGAAGGAGGTCTCAATCGGAGGATGATAATCCACCGTCGCCTGTTACTATGGACAGCGATGGTGCTGGAGGCAACGTAAGTTTCTTAGGCCATCACAGGAGTGGGCCTCAATCACCCGCCCAGCAACGCGAAGGTCTGAGATTTCATCCACCGCTCACACCACCGTCTGGTAGTAATCCTCATACACCGGCCAGTCCTCATACGGCAAATATATCCCAGGTAAGTCTTAAGTATATCCATTCAACTAATTGTAAGATAATAAATCATTCTTCTTTTTACATTTTTTTCCTCCAAGGAAGCATTTTATTTATTACTTCGTTATCTTGAGATTTGTTTTTCTAGTTTACAATAGAATTTTTTTTCTCAAAATTGGTCTATCAGCATTTTAATAAGAAATTCGATTAATTTCAAACTTCTTTTTAGGCAAATCAACATCAAAGTTTCGGAAGTAGTCCTGCAACTTCATTTAATTTAGCATCTCCGCCGTCATTACCGCCAAATACACCTAATATGTTACCACATCCATCTCCTGGATCCGGACTTGTTGCAAATAGTCCTTTAAATCCAATGCACGTTCCCAGTCCGGCTGGTCTCATGCCGACGTCATCGCCTGGTCCTTGCAGTAATGTTCAAGTAGGGCATTCTCCTGCTGGTTCATTCATGCAAACAGGTATGAGTGACAAGAAATAAATATTTCCATCTTTATACTTTAGATTTGTCTTCTATGCTTACGTTGGTAGCATTAGTTCAAAAAGTGTACATGTTTTTTGTTTTGAAATGACGTCAGTGACAGTTTTTTATTCAGACAACTCAACTCAGTATACGAGTTTACTGAACTAATTGTACTAGATCAGAGATCTGTTTTTTTATTCCCACATTAGATTGTACTAGAACTCTCTTTTTCGCTTTCGCCAAATATCTGGAGATACTGTAGTGTCTCGGCGCTAAGACAGTTAATCGATAACTTGAACCGACATACGATGCTTATTTTCCTGCTGAATTGTTAGCTGGATTAAAATTTTGCATTAGTTCAAATCAGTTCAGCTTATAGAGCAATCCCCGTATAGGAACAGAAAATAAACTTTTGTTTTCCAAAATTTTAATGATTTTTTCAAATAAATGAATAACGGTGGCCAATATGCATTCCGTATTGAAGGATCATCTAGAAGCTCATTTGAATAGATACACGAATTTAAATGTATTAAATTAAATGTATTAAATTAAAGTAAATGTAGGAAATTAAATATATAAAACAAATTATTCATATACTTAACGAAACGCTTTCTCATGTCTCTCTCTCTATTAGATATTAGATTGTTAGATTACCATCAATCTCTCGGTTATGCGTGCATGATGCGGAAGTGCACGCGTATCTATCTTTTTTCGGTTCAGATTTACTGCTTTTGTTTTATAAACTTAATAACTGGGTTCTTATCTCTTTATCTTAACCAAAAGCCTTTACACTTTTATAATATGTTATTCAGCATTATTAAGATGCGAAAGAGTATCAAAATATTAAATTGCTAGTCAATTTAACTCGTGATATTACTGCGGTAGTTTAGTATAGTTAGCGTTTCAAGACCGAAAAATCATTTCGGTGCGCGTTTCAAAGGACTTCATACATAATATATAAATTCACACAGAATCATACAAGCATTTAAGATCCAAGTAGACCGTTTAAGTCATTGATTTCTATAGTTTGCTTTATATTTTTATTATGTTTGAAAATAAATGCATGCTGAAAAAAATGATGATAATTTTCGATTAAAATTGTAAGTTTTGTAGGAAATATCAAATGTTTGCCAGGAATATCAAAGCGAACAAAGCTGTCTTTACAATGTCAATAATGATACGTAAATGTTCAGGTCATATCGATGGTAGTCCTTTTCCGGCTTCTCAAAGTATGGCTTCTCCGGCTGCCTCCAACTGGCCTGGATCTCCCAGTGTACCGAGACCTTCTCCCGCGAGACCTGGACAAAGCCCGAGTCATGCAGCGCTGCATAGTCCGCAAGCCTCCGATCATAAGACCGGTATTCACATCTCCAGAGTATTACCGCAGAGGTCCTGGGCGGGTGCCGTGCCGACGCTTCTCACGCACGAGGCTCTAGAAATGCTTTGCTGCCCATCGAATCATCCTTCCGCCTTACCAGGTCCGGATATGTCTCCGCTTGAGAGATTTCTAGGCTGCGTCTACATGCGGAGACAGTTGCAACGCTTTATCCAGACGGAAGATTGCGTAAGTAAACTTGCGTACAAATCGTAATATAATTCAGGATTTCAGTCCTAATAAAACTTTACGATTAAGGGAGGAATATATATATATATATAAATTATGTTATAGTTAACTGGTATCAATGCAGAGCCCGGTGTAGTACATTTCAAATCTGAGAGCTTGCAATGCAGAGTTGGATTAAATCCTACGCATTTCCAATCTCTTCACATCAAGGTTCTTTCACTTCCAGAGTATAAAGATCAATGGAGTCTAGAAGAGTTACAGGTAATTGAAGCAGATGCCTTATATATCCATGCGACGTGATTCACTTGAGAAAATGAAATAAACTTCAAATAAGAAAAAAACAGGTCAATAATATGAGCTGGTTAAGAATAAAAAGGATTAATATACATAGTACCCTCCATAAGTTTGGGAACATTCTACAGGAAAATCATTACATGATAACGATCTATACATGTTTTTGATTTAAATATGTCGTAAGATGTTTAAATGACGATAAACATTTTTATCTAGAACACCTATAAGTTTGTACGTGCCGAAAATATGTCGGACAATCATCATAGCATCGGAGCGCTCAAGGTTAAATTTCGCGCTTTAATCTATTATTTATATATGTCACTTGTTTTGCAGCGTTGTACATACCTATACATTCATAGATCGTTTAATTGTAGTTTAACGGTTTCTATAAAAATAAACTATTCGAGTCGCAAATTGATTTTAGACTCCGTAAAGTTGTAAAATGACCCCGATGAATCAGATTTCATATAAATCGCATTTTAATTAAAATTCCATATTTTAATAGTATGTTATTATAGATAACATATGTATGTATATACTTTTATTTTATGTTTTCTTAATTAAATAATTACAAATCAAAATATATCGATTTTATTATATTTTCCTTATAAATATATATATATTTATTATATAATATTTATTATATATACATATATTTGTGTGTGTGTGTGTGTGTGTGTGTGTGTGTGTGTGTGTGTGTGTGTGTGTCATTAAAATCAATAATAAATTAATATGATAATATGATGATTATACTTTCTCAGCATGAATAATGAAAAAGAAATAAACTATTTTATTCGCAGATTATCGAAAAGTTTTTCGACACGCGAGTAGCTGCCCCGCCTTACAAACACAACACACTGTCTGGTTTTGGAAGGATGCTTAATGTACGTTTCAAAGTATTAAAGGATTTCGTGCAAATAATGAAACTGGATCTAGTCCCCAGTCTTGTGCAGCAGCAGCAGCTGAAGTGGTCCGTGCAGTTATGTTTGCGTATCCCACCTTCCGCAGGGCCAATCGTGCCTCCTGGTACGGAAGGAGTACACGTTTGCAGGAGTAAAATTCTATTTTTCGTGAGTATTCGTATTTTTTATGTCGCACATAATTTGCTTATTCTCGATTCTTAAGCTTATACATTTATTTCGCAGTTGCAAATAACGAGACTAGGTATATCATATCAAGGAGAGACGCCGTCCTTGGTGTTGCCATTCGTGCATGATGTCAATACGAATATAACACAGCTAGCGGATAGAAGAGATCTTACTCCACCTCCCTCAGCGATTGCGGCAGCGTCTATGCAGCTAAAGAGATTCGCCGAGTATGGAGCGAATCAGTCAGAGTGCTCGTTGTTCCCCGCTGTACGCGATCTTTTGGCTAATTTCACATTACCATCGGAACCGCCAGTTATATCACAGGTGATAATCTCAATTAGAAGAAACTTGAGTGTGTTAATCATAAAGCTATTAGATTATGCAAAATAAGAATCAGATAACTTTTCTATTTTCTCTTTTATATGATATCGAAATTTCATCATGTTGACGTCATAATTGATCTTTTTCTCTGAGAGGAAAGGAGGAAAAGTAAATGATTCAGTAAGAAATTCAGCTGAAAAGAACAGACCTAAAATATACACAGTGTGAGACTAATAACAATATTCTATTTCTTCTTTTATTTCTTAAAAGCCATTTTACAATCATAAATTCATGGAACATATGGTTCTCGATATAAATTGTATATGAATGATAGTTAAATTTAATGATTTAAGATACCAACGAATGTCGACAACAAGATATTTTTATAAAAATTTAGTAATCAAATTACATCTGTTTATAATAGGTCGTGCCGTCCCCGGCAGGAACTCAAGTAGCTTCTGCACAGCAAATTCAGAACACAGCGATGCAAATGCACTCGCCTATGGCTGCTGGTCAAGGTCCGCCACAGGGACCAGGACCATACGGAATCCAAGGCATGCAACCGATGGGCATGATGGGCGGCCCGCCTCAATAGGACTTGCTTTACTCTCCTAATCCCCTGTGTCTATCGAGTCATCCTACATGGATGAACTAAAAATGTAAACTTTGACTCAAAGAATTCGCGAGAAAGAATAATCCGACTGCGCTATTCTAATATGAGAAGATTTACATTTTATGGGGCATCTTAGGAGAGAGAAAACTACTGTCGTGTTCGCTGCATTTTTAATCCAACAAAGGTGAAAAATGGACAGCTAATAAAAATAGGATATTATGAATGTACATGTTTCTTGTGACAATCTCGCATCTTAGTTTAGTATTGTAGATATACGCTTTATACTTTAGTATTACAATTAGCAAAGTCTATTATTAAAGCAAGTATGCTAAAATGAATGTATATAAATTGTATTATAAGAATTACAAGAATTATATTGGAATCATTCAACGCGTAACTTAATTTAACTTTAATTTTAAAAAATTACTGCAACTGTATTTGCCAACAACAGTTATTACATTCTTCATGTAAAATGATATTCTTTGTTGAAAATTACCATAATAAGTATAATCAAAAATACGAATCTATTATCTTTTTATAATGTATATATGAGAAGTTTAGTATTAATATGAATACAAAATAATTTATGATGTTGCAAATAAAAGGCATTATAGATATATAAAAAAGACAAATGTAAAAATATTTATAAGTAAATTTCTTAGATTTAAGATGAGTCTGTGTACTACAATTTATTTGATGCAGATGCATGAATTGTCATATCATTTAATTATTTCATTAAAACCATACTCTTGTGGGGAGTATCGGTTTTTTAGCTGTACGAATAAATTTATAACTTCGTAAAAATTCGTTAGGTTTGACATTACAAGTCCATTTGCTCTGCATATATTTATTTTTAACAAAATTGATACTGGTATAGAATTAACAAGCTTGAAAAATTATCGTTCAATATGATGTCATTTTGTCGCTGTGCCTTTATATATATTTGACTACATTTTGCACAAATCTTGAGAATGCACGGCATAACTACAATATGAACAGAAACATCTCCGATACTACTAAATTTTTTGCTTCCGCAAAAAAAATGCAACTTTCACTTAATGCTCAACATGATAGGTGTACTCTGTTTTGCGCTTATAGCATCATTTTATTTGTAAGCATCATTTACCCTTGTTTAATATTTGATAATAATAAGAATGAACACAGCATGTGAAAATGGAATGCATTTTTTAATTCAACTATCCGTTGTCCTCTGAAAATTTCCATGAAGTACAGAATTTACTCACACAGTTTTAAAAAATTGACACTTTACAAAGATAGGTTTAGATAATTTAATGGTATGACATTTGGGTTACAGGTACGCCATCCCCTGTAGTATGTGTAGTACCTTTTATCAGACGTAGTTTTTATATACATATAAATATATAATAGTTGCATATTTTATAATCGACATACTTCATTATGTTATGAATAAGTTGTTGACATTTTAATCAAATTAACCCTCAGTACCCACAAAGAGTTAGCGTAATCCTTCCCCGATTTTCATAGTTTAGACGTTTTCCGATCCCTTTTCACTTATTACAAAATATCTTTCGTGCTACATTTTAGACTTTCTAACTCAAAAATTCTTTTTTTCAGTCTTCAAACGATAGATTAACAAAAAAATTAGTTAAAATTAATGTACTACAATCTGAAATACAAGCAAAAGAAAACGCTGAGTGACAAATATCCGGATGTGGGTAGATAGGGACTTTTTTAAGATGTGGACACTGAGGATTAATTTAACTATTAATTTTACGAATCGACTGATTCTTGATATGTCGCCATACGTTACGGAAGAATTGATAGAAGAAAATAATTCACATTACACATTTTATCTGGCATTTATGAATAATATATATATAAAATTTTTATTTTGGTTCTGTGTATACAGCTTCTCTTTTTTTTACAAAAAACATAATACTCTTAACAAAAATCAATCGTACTATATTCTTAATATATGCAATTGTACAATACTCATAGTTAATAATAATATATTGGAATACAACTGTATATCAATAATCGCATCTCAAATATATATACATTTTAGGTCAGGTATCAGTCTCTGTATATAAAATTTGAATACATTTTGATACACCTATTTCACATGATAATTCTTAATTGCACCGAAACGAAACTGAACGTTACTAAATATTTTAAACTTTGAACTTAAACTAAGTGAATATCATGCGTTCTTGGCCGTGTTTTTATGTCTTGTCTTCTTTGTTAATCTTATTATTATAATGTCTCACATAGTTTATTTTTCAAAAATAATTTTTTGCATAATAGCCTATATATACTTTGTATCTTTAGTACCAAAAAGATACTTGCGTAGATATATATTGATTTGACGCGAAATTAAATTTATCATATATCATAGCATACGACTACAACACGCGCATTTATATTATCATTTTTATCGCAATTTCAGAATAAACACGTAAATGTCACATTAATCTTGACTCGACTTCCACAATTCTACGTGAGATTTCTAAACTGGTGTCTTAGGCTTTTCGTTTTTTAAACTGTTTTTCCCCTCGACTTTAGATAGCTTTTCTGAAATTTATACATTCAATATTATGGAATACTACATATTAGACAGCATTGTAAAAATCAGGTTGTTTATATTGCAATATTTATCCCTATTTCGGATCTACAAGTTTAACAATCTTGGTTGTCGAATACATATGAATACAAGAAGTTTTCGAATATTTTCTATAATTTATTTTTTTTGTACTCAAGTAAAAAACAATTTACAGAAAAATTTCTTTTCTAGATTGCTATTTACAATTGGGTATTTCACATAGGGATTAGATTGCAATAAAAAGAACCTTTACATTATTTTGAAGCCATTTGACGGATACACTATGCGAACGTTTAAAAATAAATATAAATATCCATAGTGTGTGCATAATATTGCATGCAAAAAATGTGATCTTCATGTCTAAATTAAACTGCACATTATATAAAAACAAGCGTTTCACTATCATAGTTTTTAAACTATCAGCTAAATGAGTTAATGAGAATTTCAATCCTCCAATTAGTCTGCGATATCTCTGTATCGCACTTATATGCAGGCGACGCATAATGGCTTGTCGTTAATTATGCGTGATATGATTCATAAATGTACATGATAAAATACTCTTTTGACATAGCTTCGATACTTGTATCAGAGATAAAAGGAGGTTTGATTCATTATTACTTCCTCTATTGGGAAACAGTGATGTGCAGCACATTTTCATACACGGCAATCGATAAAGAAAACGAAAATTAATGTTCAATATAAACACTCTGACTTTGTGACTTGTTCACAAAGTATATGCGTTATGTAAAATGCTCCTGCCGATCTCTAATATATCATCAATGACGCGTCATTCCTATACTTCTCAGACAATTATACATCTGATATAAATATCTGACAAATTTTTAATTATTCAGGTACATATACATATATAGATATATTAAAAAAAATATAAAACTAGAAGTATATATATATAAGGTTCAAGAATCATAAGTATGAAATTTTTATTAGAGAATGTTACGTGAAAAGAAAAGCCTTCTTTATCTTTCTCGTCAACAAATTCTCCGAATGAGACATCTTGTTGCAAATAAATGTACCTTTTTAATGGTTCGAGCAAAGCTCGTTAGTGTCATATTTGACATATATTTTTTTGAATGTTACTGAAACAATGACCTTTTGTACAAGAATTATTTAGTAACTGTACGCATAATAAAGAAGCGTTTCCACAAAAAATTTTACAATGAAACAGCGAAAAATACAAATTGGATTCTTGTCACAAGAGTATCTTGTTAAATATATTCTATCCGTTGAGAGATGAAACATCGCGTGAGTATTCAAAGTTGTGAGTACAAGCATCTAAAACTTTCATTACAAAAATATTGTAATAATATCATGCATCGCGTATGTACATCTACTGTTACATTCATTAACACGTTCATCTGCGTTAACTTGTGGATGACCACCAAGAGCTGGAAGATGAAAAGAAAAAAAAAGAGAAAAGGATTTATACACCCTTACAAAAGTGTCTAATTTAATACTGAAAGATAACTTTATTAATTACTTACTTTAAAAGCACTGTTATTTAGTGCTCAAAAAGTAATTAATCCATCTTTCAATATTAAATCTCTGTAAGAGTAGACCGTCTTTCAATCATTTTAAACGCTTGTACCTCCATAATATATTACAAACACTTAGCGAAACTATGAAACGTTAGCAATTTACAGTTGACGTTTTGGGATACTTCGTATCGTTTTATATATATATATATATATATACATATATATACATATACACATATACATATATATATACACATATATATATGCGTGTATCGCTTGCGGTTACGCAACACGATATATATATATACATATACATATACATACATACATATACATATATATATATATATACATATATATATTATATATATATATCAATCTTACATATATATATTATAT
>JAANIC010005860.1:187762-200236 GCA_017607545.1 Acromyrmex charruanus | reverse complement strand
TATAATTACTAATTATTAATATATAATTATATAATATAAAAAGACATATATTATATTTATTGTAATATTTTAATATGTTCAATTTTAAAAATAACAAGAAGCTATATTCTTGCTACAAATGTAAAATAAGAATACAAGTCGAACGAAAACTCCGTTTAACCAGAAATCGTAGAAAAATAAAAATCATAAAGATTGCTCGATTATATAAGTAATACTAATTTATAAACTTTTATGTTTAGTGGGAAGTTTACGATCATTTGTTACAAACTGCGGGATTCCCGAGTTCCACTTGAGATCATCTCGTGTTTTACGAATGAAATTATGTGACTTTGAGCGATTCATGTGACTCGATCTAAATTAATGCAATTAATTATGCGTTTCCTTAGATTAATTGCATTTCGACGGCATTTATCATATTGATGGCATTATATTGTTAGCTGCATTATTTAAAATATTTATTTATTATCTGGCTAATCCGGCTGTTATCATTTTCTTAAAAAAGAAAAAAAATTCTTAGAATTAGAAAAAGATAAAAAGTATCTAAATTAAATCGAGATTAAAGTTAATCTACATTGAATATATAGAAATGAATTACCCTATAAGGCCCTATTCTATGATTCTTAACAATGTTGTTATTCAACGATTGTTGTAAAGAACATTTTTTATCTCATAACAAAATAGCGACAAAACTGTCATAAATTCAACAGCAGCTAGAGAGATGTTGTTAAGTTTACGACAATTTTGTTACCATTTTGTACGATTAATGAGCAGTCAGTATTTGTAGAAAAGGAAAAATTGTTCACAAATAATCGTTCGATAATAATTAAAGTTTGTTAAAGATTAAAGAACGGGAATACCTTAATATAATATGCAAAATAAAGGCGCATAAGCTGTGAACAATTATTAGGTCGAGCTTGTCACACCAAGTATCCAATCGCGAATATTGTACGGGAACGTGCTCGATATAAGAGGATGACATAATGGCTCGCGAACGGCACTTGGAATACTTATAAGCTCCCTACACACAAGTTGTCGTCATGCGTGATAGATATCGAGTTTCACGAGGCGGATTAGCTAGAGTAGAGACATAGACACTCCTTTATGTGGAGCGTCGCGAGAAACGAGGCGTACATCTGTCGATGCCACCGTCGCGGACTCTCCACGATTTTATTTATATATTCATTAAAAGCGAAAATTGTAGGAGAAGAAATGAAGAGAGAAGAAAAAATCCTTTTCTTCAATATATTAGGTGTAGTAAAAATAATGGATTTCTTTTTACTACACCTAATATATTAGGTATAGTAAAAAGAAATCCATTATTTTTCCAATAGATGGATTTCTTTTTACTACACCTAATATTTCCGCTCATTTCTTTTCCGAATCGACGCCGGGCGGTGCACCGGTTTGAGAGCGTAAAGACTAATTGTAATTAGCTCGGGATGCGATATTTTTCGTGCAAATCTTGGAGTAAATGAAGTATGCGTGTGCAAACTTGATATACGAGGTATAATCCGATCTAATAGTCCAATGTTGAGCTCGTGGTAACATAAAGTAATAGAGAATCGTACTAATCTACCCATCGCGTGTGAAGATCTATCCATGGAAGAAACAAGGTTTCTAAGGACTTTAGGAAAGTGTTAATCGATTAATAACTTGAAGGGCTGACAAATCGAGAAAAGGAGAGAGGTCAATTGCAAGAGTTTTTGGATATTACACAACGGTTTCATTGTATCCATAGAAATTTAGTTAGATACACATTTGAAAATATTTATACAGGTCAACATCTCCGATATATGTTCTGTAATATTTTCATGTAAGTTTCGACAAATAATTTCTTTCTAATTATAAGCAATAATACAATATTCAATGTTTAGTAAATTCGGCAATTTAATGTAATGATGTAAATAGACAAATATATGAGGGATACGCAATAACATTACTATCATTCAATCCAATGTTCGCTACAAAAAAGAATTTCGATCCGAGTATAACAGTTTGTAAGATCAATTTCAAAATTATTTTATTATCATTAATTTTGCATTCGTTTAATTATTACATGATTCTGAAGAAGACCCAAACTAGTGGTCGAAACGTATACATGTATCACTTAAAATGCTGGCTCAAAATAAGGCAATAATAATTAGCGATTTTTTCCGAGAATGTATAACTATAATTTCAATTCAAGGCCGATACGAATCTAAGATAATCTATCGCACATACATTCATGCTTCAAGATTGCATTAATCTCAAATTGAATTTATCTATTAACAAGTCAATCAAATTGACAATGCCAATGCGACTCTTAATACGACCATTTGACCAAATCATAAAGAATTAATGCTGCTGTTTCATTGAGAATAGCAGTGGAAATATACTTGAGAATAATTTATAAGTGCTTTCGTGATTCGGATAAGACGATTAACGCCATTGCGTGACCCATCGTTTTACGTTCGCGAGAATGCAGCGGCTTGGCTCTAAAGTATTTCATTGCGATTTGTATCCGTCGTGGATTACTTCGTGAGTACGTTGACATTCTTATCTCAAACACCTGTTGAACGGATATCAGATATTTTTAGACTTTACTAGGTATCACCTTGATATAGGCGTGCCAACGTTGGACGTCTTATTGAACTACCACTTAACGACGGAGCGTGTGCCATGAAAAATCAGGTCACCAGGTGAAAGGACTAATAAGGAGGCTGTCTCTTCGGTTTCACCGGCTTATTCCGCCAGATTGATCAAAACTATTCGAGCGGCGACAGCAAATGATAAGCGACCGACGTGGCTACTCGGTTTTATATCTATGGGATGACCATCAGAAAGTTACTGAAACTAAGTAGCTGTGTATTTTGTGACGATATAAGCATGGGAAACAAAATCTGGTTACATAAATTGGAAATTCAATAGTTTTAACCAGAAAAATATAAATCGGATACTTATAGTTGAAATATATCAAATATTCTACTCAAGATAACCAGAAATTCAATTATGATAATCAGAATTCTGATTAGTATGATCACAATGCTCTTTGTTTGTATTGTACTTCTTGTTGATATAACCAAAACATTTTTCTCATTGTCAGGACGATGAATTAAACACTGTACAGTAGAAGAAATCTGTTTTTATTAGCACATAAGCATTTATTAGCAAATATATATATATTTAAAAATAAATAAATATAAAAATGGATTGACAATAATTCTTTTCAAGAGTAGTGTTTAACTCATCTTTGTCCAGTCGTTACAAAATAACAGCAGCTATTCAGTTTCAGCAATTTCCCAATGGCCACCTTATATAATCAGCTTAATACTATGAGTCATTCATCTTGCAAATCTAGTGAGTACATTAATTTACTGCTGTACTAGTCTACAAGACATTTATTAGCATCAGTAATGTTGAATTGTATATCAATTTAATGCGCCTTGACGCACTTAATGTGGCTCTGGAGTTGAGAACGATGTGAACGATGAGATAAAAAGATCTTTCTAAAGACACGCTGTAAAAAAAAATCAATAAAATCATTTCTTCCAGATTTAAATTAATTTTAAGCTACTTTGGTAAAATTTTAAGATTTAGAAATATATATGCGCGCGCGCGCGCGCGTGTGTGTGTGTGTGTGTGTGTGTAATACTAAATGTGGAAAATATTGCGATAAATGATCTTTCTTGAAATATCTTCGACCAATCGATAAAAAATCTTTTAGAAGATTTAAATTGCTGACACTCAAAAAACTGTAAAAAAACTAAAAAATCCTTCTTTTTAATCTTTTTACAATCGCTTTAAATAGTTGTCAATGAACGTAGAAATCTACAGAGCTCTTATCAAAAAGCTCTTCAAAAGAATAAATTGTCAGTAATTCAAGGATTAACGCTAAAATAACACGAGGCCCTAATAAAGAATACACGACCTATCAGGCACGCACACACGCATACGAAGAATCATGGCACATCGAACACGAGCTGTTGCTCTGAAATGACCCAATTTAACGCATTTACAGTACACGAACGTATGTTGCGCGTGCGTCAGCGAATTAATGCATTTTCTGGAGCTAACGGCGTACGTCCTAAATACCTGTTCGCCCTCATACTCGTGGATACATTGAACGTGCCCGATTGAAAAAGGAGGACGAATATCTAAGCGAAAGCCATGTTCTCTGAATTTTCTCTCTTTTACAAGAAAAATTTTCCTTTCTAATTTCAACCTCCCTCCCTCTCTCTCTCTCTCTCTACTCTTTCTTTCCGTTCATGTTTCTAACACTTCTAATATTGATATGACTGTTCTGATTATTGCCCAAGGATGAGATTTACCGCTATTTATCTGTTCTCCATCAATATCGTTTAAACAGGAAGGCAATGAAAATAAGTTGAAGGGTCGGAATACTCTTTGGCTGATGGAATTACAATATTATCGAAGAAATGATACAATATCTTTAATAATATGTGATAAGGGTTCCAAGAGGTATTTAATTGACAGACTACTTTCGTTTGTACGTTCATTTCCATTTACAATCCCATTTACAATCCTCTATGTACATTCAGAAACGTAATGATAACAATTATACAAGTTGTCCGTAAGTTTAAAGCGCTCGTGTGTAGATAAAGAGAATTAAACTGAGTCGAAAAGTCCTGTACCGTTTTGCAATTTTCGCAATAGTTAACAATATTAATTATTAAAAATTGCCGAATATTGGTTTTCAATAATTTTTTACTCAAATGCTATCAACTTTACCGAAAAACAGCAAGGTACAAAAATTGTTTATTTTCTTCTCATAGAATTCTAAGAATTTTTTCAAAATTTTTTATCAACTTTTTAGTACTGCATTATCTTATTGGCAATTATTTTTATTGACATGAGCAAATACGGTATTAAAAAATTCTGAAAAAATTCTCAGAATTTTATGAGAAGAAAATAAACAATTTTTGTCTTTTGCTGTTTTTCTGTAAAGTTGATAGTATTTGAATAAAAAATTATTGAAAATCAATATTCAGCGATTTTTAATAATTAATATCTGGTTAATTATTGCGAAAATTGTAAAATGGTAGAAGATTTTTCGACTGAGTTTAGTTCATTCTATATACACACACGAGCGCTTGTCAAAACTTATCGGATATCCAGTACAAATAATTATGCAAGCTTTATATGTAGAGTTAATGTATTTAGTTGAATAAACTTATAAATGCAGCTATAAATTAGTTTATAGTTGCAAAAACTATATATTAATGTAATTCATTCAATTATGAGCATTAATTTTACATAATATGAAATTTGTATAATTGTCATCATAATATAATTGCTACCACTATGTCTTTTTCTCTGCGGGACTCTCAAGCCAAGCAAAATTTCTGCGAAAATTTATCAATCGTCCTTTGTGAGAACTTTGAGGCGTCCTAAATAAGTCATCTGTTTTACTGACTAAACACAATAATTTTTGTGTCACAACTTCTTTTTTTTTAACAGATTTAAAAATCCTTTCCCAGAATTAAATTATATTACGCAATAATAATATAATTAATACGTGTCTGTGAAGTAGAAATTATATTGAGAAAAATGGAAAGTTTTTAAAATTGAAATCTTCTGTATCATTTCTTAGTCCAATATATATGGTATCTAAAACTATTAATGTCGTGACAATATTTGCTTGATATAAAAAGCTCTACAATCTGTATTTACGAAATTGTTCATAGATTAGTAATTTATACAAACAATATTAGATTTTTATTAGATACCTGATCGTCTTACGAAGATATATGTATACACGTGTACGTGCGATATCAATGTAACAGTACGTAGTGATGTCAATGACCCATAAATCGTATGTGTATAAAGCCCTATTGATATCGATAAAACAAATGACTCTGAGATTAAGTCCAGGCTGCGTAAAAAATTCTCTTCAAAGATAGAAACGGTCAGATATTTTACGCTTAATATCTCAAACAACTAACCCACATAATTTGTAAATTGAATCATATTCGCGAGAAGTTTCTAAGAGATGCTAGCTAGAGATGTAATGGACACAAGTTATATCCGTTCGAATGATTAGAGTGATTAGAAGAGACTTTCTAAGCGTCACACCGAGCCTTTGCTAATAATACAACAGTCGAGCTAGGTAACAGTAAATCTGTTCATATATCTAAAACGAATCAATACTACGATTTTATTTTATCATCTTATTATATACAATTTCAGATATGTCTTATCATCATTTGCAAATCGCTTCGAGAAACTAGAAACAAGTTTGTTCAATATACGACGCGACATTAATTATTATTAACGTAACGATATTTATAGTAGTAACTAAATGGATCATCGTGATTCATATTACTTTGTACATTAAGAATTAATTTTAGTAATCATCTTCCATGTTCATTTTCGAGATATTTCATTTTATAACCGATATCTAATCTTACGACACCTCAAATTTTTTGAGGTGAATGACTGTTCTAATTATAATGTCTCTTGATCACAGGAAAACGTGCGTTACCCTTTCGCTGCGCGAAACTCGTCAAACGAAAGCGGCACTTTTACTTTTCCGCAGCGTTCCGCTGTCTAACTCCGCCACCCGGGGAGCACACAAACGGGCGATGTAAATATAAAAAGATTTCAGGCGAGAGATTTCGCAATGTTCAAGGCGCCGAATGTTCAGCGAATGAGAGAAGCGGGGCTGCATCGATTTCGCCGCGTAAAATCGTTCGAGGAGCTTCGGCCCCTTGTATGTACCTATAATATACGAGCGAACCACGAATCCATGATGGAGCACCCTGATCCTCCCACGCGTTGCGCTAATGTGACAACCAATCATCTCATCAGCGACCAAGTACCGATAATTACGTTTCTCGTTCTCCTGCCTGTAACGTTACTGTACCCACGTCGCGTATCACACATCGGTCCGTCGATTCTCGCTTTTTCTTCGAGGAAAAAGTATCTACATTTGCATCTGTAAAAGTACCTACATAAAATAACTTATATACATATTAATATATTAATATATAATTGACTTATATGTATATTTTTTCAGAATTTTTTCAGAATTTTTTAATACCGTATTTTCTCATGTTGATAAAAAAAAAAAAGAAAATGCAGTACTAAAAAGTTGATAAAAAATTCTGAGAAAATTCTTAGAACTTTATGAGAAGAAAATAAATAATTTTTGTCTCTTGCAGCTTTTCTATAAACTTGATAGTATTTGAATAAAGAATTATTCAAGACCAATATTTGGCAATTTTTAGTAATTAATATCTTGTTAACTATTGCGAAAATTGCAAAATGGTAGATGACTTTTCGACTCAGTTTCAACCTCTCTACCTGAACATTGAAATATTTGGCGATTATTTTCAGACACCCTGTATATACGTAAACACGTGTCGTGATGTCGTCGATAAAAGGCAACCGAAGGCATGGAGGAAGGAAATAGCTTTGCAGTAGCAATTATTCGAAGGAAGCAGCAACTTCCATTCTCTATTGTTCTCATTAAGCATGCGGCCTTTAAGGTAAGTCACTTTTTTTGTGCCTCTTCTCTCTCGTGTAGTTTATAGAGTCAAGCACCTCGTTAAACCGTAGATTATCCGGTATCATTAAGCGGTTCGTAGTCTAAAGAAAGTCTATAGTGTATCACTACATGTATGTGTGTCACTACACGTGCTGAAAGTATTTAATTTCTCGTGAATTCTTTTAAAATAATACCTGTACAAACAAAGTGTCACTTACTTAAAAAAAACTTACAATTAGTTCTCCAAAGTGGTAAAACATTTTAAAAATCTCTAACGAGTATATGTTTAGAATTTAAGTAAATCATTTTCACTAAATTATTTAATTAAAATTATAAAATCTATATATAAAACTAAAAAATATAAATTAATAATTAAATAAAACAAAATCATCTAAAGCATGTCATATCCTTCGCAGGCTATCTCCTATTAAATCTTCTATCCTACACGTTTGGCATCTTTCCAAAAGAAATAGACGTTTATCTTTAAGCTGATCTAGTTCCTGCATTCCACTTATTAGATTTCAAAGCTTTGTCGGAGCTTTTGGAGGATCGAACGTTTATTCGGTAAATTTCAACGAATTTATACATTACCGTTCATAAATTCCCGGACAGTCTTAAAAACAAAACACTTTTGCGTAATTTTTTCATTTTAGCGATAATTTTATCGCTAAAATTTTTTAACTATAAAATAATAAAAACATCTTTCACGGTATGTTACTTAAAAAATTTACTTTTCACCAAACTTACTTTTTTTCATCAAAAAATCCGTGAATAATAGAAAAATGTACAGAAAAAGTTCATAAAGAAAAATATTAAATACGCTTGAAAAATTAAATAACAGAACGCTCAAATACGTAAGACTGTAATAAAAGTTAAAAGGGGATTTTTAATGAGAAAAAATTGTAAATGTTTCTAAGCATTAATCTGTAATAAATATTTTTATTATTTTATAGTCAAAAAGATCAAATTATTATAGTTATACTGCTAAAATAAAAAAAATTACAAAAGAATGTGTTTCATTTAATTTTTAAGTGTTTAGCGGAATGTTAGTGTTAAAATGGAAATCCGAAGGAAGAATATGTGCGTTTATATTATCGATTTGACGCCGCGGTAACTTATAATAGAAAAATCACGTACGTGCGATAATGACACCGACGCATTCATGTGTTAGAGACAATGGTATAGTATAACACGCGTCACGCGTTTCTCATTACAAATCTGCATTTCGCATATGATCGTACAATGCGAGGCTAACGCAAACCGCATTAGATAATTTTTCAATGTTAATTAAAAAAGATTCATCGACAAAACGAGGCATAAGGAGTTATACTTATGCGTCGCATTTTTTATACCTTTACAAACGTATAAAAACAAGAGCTTTTCTACTGATATGATAATCGTAAGAGAATCGATAACAAATCCAATTTGTTCAAGTCGGACTTCCTCGTTACACCTACCGCTAATTGCGTAACAAACGACTTACGATGTCGTAATTAGCACGATTACGCAAGAGAAACTTGCAGTATGAATAGCCGACTCTGTAAGGATACGTGCAAGTCATTTTTCTTCTAATGTATTTCTGACAAAGAGGAAAGATAGGA
Source organism: Acromyrmex charruanus (assembly GCA_017607545.1). Lineage (NCBI taxonomy): Eukaryota > Metazoa > Arthropoda > Insecta > Hymenoptera > Formicidae > Acromyrmex > Acromyrmex charruanus. The sequence continues at coordinate 191,149 of JAANIC010005860.1, read as the reverse complement.
CGTCCGCCATGAAATTCTGTTGAGAATAAATTTCGAAAAACAGTAATAAAATCGGCAGTCTAGATAGAATTGATAAAAAATGCAATTAATTATGCTTTAACGTAGAAAACAATATCACATATAAATTTAAAAACATTTCAATTGAAACGTTATAAAAAATTATTTCAAATGGGACTTGAGTTGCCATTTGCCCTCCTTCCCGGATACCGTCCTCTTTTTTTAAGGCGTCCAAGATAATTATGCGCTACCCTACGCGGGAATATTATTATTCCAGATCTACAACAGTCATGTGATTCCAATTAATATTAATACGCAATTTTTTTTACCGATTTATGAATTGCAAAATTGTAATGTAAATTATTTTTCATTGAATTTCTTAATGCATTTTACGTTTATGTATTTAATTATTTTATTGATATTTTAAAAATACCACTAAAAACACACGTAGGAACAATTCGAAATCTATAATAAAACCTGTAGTAAAACTTTTTATTTTAACTCTTACCCTATTAAATACAATTTGGTGCCTCATCCATATTAACGAGAGCATTAAAATGTCTGTTTTTTTCATCTATTCAGAATGATTAAAAAAAATCTCTAAAAATTCATCAAAATACTTTCGACTTTTTAGAATAAATATTGGCACTTCATTTTGGAAAACAATAAAATGTAGTATAATTTATAATTACCAAAAGGCGCAAAGAAACTTGCACGAACAGGAATCGCTCGGTAACTAGTGACTACCTCTCTTAGTAAAGTAAGGATTAAATAAAAACATTTTGTATTTATTTATTTTCCAGGTCAAATTGTTTTTTGATCTAATTGTAAGTGCTAATAAATAATTACTTAATTAGTTAGAAAATAATTAAATTAATTATTGACTGTTCTGGCCTATTTTAATCTACACGCATATGCATCCGGGTTTACAAGCGAAATGTCGGGGATTATTGGTTTGTAAGTTTTAGTTTTGAAAATGTTGATATGGCAACCTTAAATGAAATTCAATATGGGAACAAGCTGAAACCCTGAGGGACCCAATAAAAGTCAATCGCTTTCACGCGAAGACAATATTTCATCATAAAACTGTCAATACGACGCGACGAGATTCAAGAGGTAGATGTCGAGTTAAATAATAAATGTCTCCACTTTAAAATTTGTCAAAATTCGGTAACGAGAATCGTCGCGCATTTAACAAAGCAGTGGGAAACGTTCGTGGGCTCTGCAGCAGGATTTTAACACAGCGGAACTCGTTTGCAAACCGGTATTTTCGCCGGGAATTGTCCAGCTCGTTTAAAGTATCGAAAGTACTTATCCTGCTTTTGTTCGAACTCGCGAAGGTAGGAATTAAGATCGATTTGAAAGTTAAAATTATCAAACTTCGCTGCACGTCGCCATGCGCGACATGGATACGCCGTTCTCTGCAGCGTTCGTACAAAGTGCTCGTTTCTTTGGATATTTGGTACCCGGCCAATTCGCCACTTGTACGCCACGATCACGCAATGTCAATTAATGACTTCCTCGAAAAATAAAGTAGAAGAAATGTCTGGGGACAAGTGCGTACAACCTGGATCCCCTTCCCTTCCCACCCTTTGTCCAGCAACGTCGCTATAATGCGAATCTACGTCTGCGATAATTAATATGTTTTCATCTTACCAGCAAGTCGGATTGATCGAGTTTCGCGATGAGATTGGTGAAGGAGGTTCTGTCAGCGAAAAGCCAGATACCGACAGTCAATGCTGCTCCTCCGGCGATCTGTAAAAACATGAGGTTTTAATGTGTAGGTTTCCGTTCTGCTTCGCGGCAGAACCTCAAGGCTACCAAAGAAGACAGAGAGGCCTTAACGCTCATGTTTCGAGACAGGCAGGCGATTCCTGCCTGCGATTTTTGCACAAAAAATTTCACTTCGTATGTCGCTTTTCTCGCAGGTTTTGTGTTCGATCAGCTTTCTAATTTAAAATTGCTCTTAGTCCCTACACGAAAAGAACGATTTTGTTGAAATATTGAAAAAATTAGTTAGTAGTTAGATACAGATACATAAAAATAATTTTGTTGGATCATTAAAGTAATTGTGTAAATAGGGAGGGCGTATCCAGGGAGGAATTGAGAGGTCTAACTCCTTCTCCTTTCCGAAATTTATGATTAAAAGTTATGTGTGTGACAAAACCTAATATTAATACTTTTCCTATTCAAAATCAGGAATGAGAGAGACATTTCTAAGTTTTGAAATAAAAAAAATAATTCATTAACGCAAAAAATTACTATTTACGTGATAACAGAACTGATAACCTCTTTTCCCCCAAAGAAATCCTTGATACGCGTAATTCAAGCTGGTTGCTAAAATATCAAAACTTTTTACAACATTGCTTATCATGTTTGCATTTTTGTATACATAATTTAATTTTAATGGCTTAACACAATTATTTTCAGCTCTGTCTACCTAAATTTTCATATACTTGAGCAAAATCGTACACACTTTAGATTATGACGTCCGAGAAGCAACGTGAATTTTCTATAAGTATAAACTAAAATAGGTCAATTCTCTCTTACATACCGTCACTCGTGTTCGATAGATTAGATTTATGAAATGTACCGAGTAGTTCACTTTCTGATTCAAGGATTATACACTACGTAAAAATCTTGATATCGACTGTCACAAGACTCTTTAAGAAATAAACATCATGCGGATTGAACATTACATTATATCTGCACTCACTGATGAAAGATAACTAAAGGAGCTTTCGACACATTTTGCCAATTTTTATGAGAAGATTTCGTGTAATTCAACTGTACACCTCACCGAGAGAAAGTTTACGTGTACTTTTTCGATGGTGATTAATCCTTCTTAACTCTTTGATACTACGCGTATAATTGAATTAAACGCATACAAAATGAGTGAGAAATGTTTCGATAACTTCAAAGTAAAGATTTGCGAGGAAATAAACGCCGAATTATTGCTAATTGTAATACTGCTGAATTATGATTACGTTCGCAAACATAAGAAATGTATGTTTCGATTCCTAAATTAGTGAAAACTTGTATACTTACAAAGAAAATAAAGTTGAAGAAGCAGAGAAAGTACTTGGCGCACTGCGACATGCAACTCATTTTCGGTAATTATTTCTCAACTGCACCTGTAACAAATCATCATGTTCATTGATTACATGCACGATTTAAGGTTTTTTAGAAGCTAAATTTTAAAGAAGTCGAAACGTCAAATGCGTAAATTGTCTATTCTTTTTTTAAGTAATTTTCTTTTATTTCAATAAACTATAAATTATAAATAAAGATACAAATTATAAATAGAAAAAATATCTTAAATATCTTGAATAACTTCATTATATAATTATAGATTATATAAAGGTGTATATATATATATATATATATATT
>JAANIC010005860.1:168723-184578 GCA_017607545.1 Acromyrmex charruanus | reverse complement strand
ACTCGCTACGAGCCAAAGCTAGATATTGAGTGCAGGTAATATTTAATAAATCATTTAATTTAAATATAGAAATCGAACAAACGTTTCAATTTGGGTTGTTCTCAATGTTAATAAACGATAAAATATAACTTAACAGAAAATATCGCAATAAGAATAGCCATTAAAATCTTGAATATTAATATAATACGATAAAAGTTGCTTAAATTCGTCAAAAATTAATTCAAAATCTATGGAGATAAAAAAACGTTCTCTCTTTTAATAATAAATCGTTGTAATAATAAACTACAGTTTCTAATTTTTCCTCAAATAAGTGATGGTATTACAACGACGTCTTATTGTTTTTTTCTTTTTTAGGTTTTTCCGACAAATATATGTAAATTTTTTACGTGTATATAAACAGAAGAGGATCCAACTATCTTAAAAGAAGCAACATATATAAAATACAAAATACGTTGTTTCTTCCTTTTAATCAAAACATAATCATACTGATCGGAAGAGTAATTTGATAATTGCATGGTAAAATAATTATAATTAGGAACTCCATTTTTATAGTTATTACTGCTATAATGTCAATAATAATAATTATATTTATAATCATATCAAAAAATATGCAATTGGTACTGAAGATGACTATAAATTATACATATTTAAATTACAGTAATTACAATCATTGTTTTTTTCCTCGATGCATCTGGGATGATTTTTACATCCCAGCCCCTGTATTCTCCAACTCTAATTATGCAGTCGTTATGTGTTGATAACGACAGTTGCGGAGCTTTTTTACTATATAAAATATCTGCGCAGTATAACGATTGCATAACGAGTTACAGAATTCCGCTGCTGGTGGCTTTCAACGATTTCCATGTCCCTTCCAGCTTTTCCGATAGAACAAGTGAAGGTGGTGGCGAGGCGACAAATCCGGAACTCATCTTGTAATGGCCGCTACGCACAGACACGCGACGCACCGCGAATACCGCACGTGTTTGACATCTCGCAAACTACGTCACGGAGATAATCTCAAGGCAAACCTATCCCGTCCGCGTGCATGCTAATGCGACCATAATGGAAATGGCGTTGCGGATACATTATAGTTGCAATTATATTATCGCGTGCACAAGCACGTCCCGACGAGCATTGGAAAAACTCGGCGCGTTTCATTACATATGTATGTGTGTACATTCCCCGAGCAAAAACGGCCTTGTCTCTCCGAGAACGTGTAAATTCGCATAGAAGTGTAGTGGTATAGAACGACGCATAAGATCTGCAACCCTATCTAGAGTCCCTATTAAAAGTCTAAATACCGACTTTTGATTGGCTCCGCCATGTTTGGGTTGAAAAACCCAAAAGTTTTTCAGGTTAGGATAATGTAAAAGTGATCAGCAGAGTAACAATAAGCATTTATCAAGTTATATACAATTTATAAAGTTTACGAAGGGTGTCGAAAGAGAAGTTTGTGCTTCGTAGCGATTAACATCTTTCAAAAAATACATAAAAAATGCATAATGAAATTTATGCCTATGAATTTATACAAATTTTTGACATACCTATTACATTAATCTAGTTTCATTTTTCCATGCCTAAATGTATAGTTAACACAGAAGTTTGCGGAAATTTATCTACATAGGGATTTAAAATGTGTAATTTTCCGAAAGAAAACGAAATACGGACTGTGTGGATAAATAATATATGTAGGTCCGAGAACTCGCAGCCTAAGAAAAATAAATAAATATTTTAATTTGTATATTTTACCTATTTTAATAGCATTTGAATATTTCGTGCCTTATGACTGCCTTATAAACTTCCAGTTCGAATCTATACACGGCTGCACTGGACAACAACAATGTTTAGACTCTTATTATAAGAACTCAATTCGCAACTCGAGTTCGCTTCTTGATGGATCATCCTGGACTCGCGAGTCCTCATGAGAAGAAAGTGAATCTCACGGCGAGTGAAAGTTCCATGGAAATAAATCATCCGCGGTGAGCGATGAGATCGATTTTCATTGTCAATCTCATATTAACATGAAGTGAAGTTTACACAATATTTTTTCACTAGCAACTAACGTGCTAGTCTACGTTAGAAAAGTAATTAAGAAATATGATTGTACATTAAGAGAACAGTTTTTGATATACTTGTAACTATAATTAATTAAGGTATATCTTAATTAATTTATCATAATATGGTTACCACTGTTGATTACAACGTTAGTAATAAAAAAATTAGATTTGTTTAATTTTATCAAGAAATCTATATATTTATAATCATTTTCAATGCCAACTATACACTATAATAAAGAATTTTTCTAATCAATACCATGAGTTATAACACTTGGAAGTTACACGCGCGCACTCACACACGATGTATAAATACGATCGGTTCTCTACGCAATGTACCTTATAGGTAACGATATAATGCCAGTGGTACCGTAACTTTCAAGCTTTGTAATTACTTTATATATAAAAATACTTTATTATAGTCGCGACTTCAGCTGCAAGAATATGTAACAAAAAATAAGAGTTTCCATTGGAGATTTTTATGTTAACTTTGAGGGACTTTTCAAGGTCATCCAAAATTCAAATAAATGTCACCATTTAATTTCTTTAAGTTCTACAACTTAAAACATTTTTTTCAGAAATGCTTATTTTTTAAGATATTTAAGGGTCCAGGACTTTTTGTACACCCTGTATATACTTATTGATAAAACCATATATAATTATTGTTACTAGTATTACAACTATAAATATGGTACTATGTAATTACAGTCGCAAGAACTCTTCTCTTTTCTAGAGTAGAGTATAAATAATAGTTGAAAAAAATAGCTAAAAAATATAATTTATATACACACAACTGGGAAATTTGTGTTAAAACTTAACAAATTTTACGTTATTTTCTTAAACCATTCAAATTTTTGTATTAATTCAACTACTTAATTTGAGATATCCCGAATCAAACGAATTCGTTGCACTTAATTCGCCGATTATAAAAAATGAAGTAGTTGAATTAATACAAAAATTTGAATGGTTTAAGAAAATTACGTAAAATTTGTCAAGTTTTAACACAAACTTCCCAGTTATTATATAAATTATATTTTTTATATCGACCTCACAAATATTAAATTCTCTCGCTCCTTCTTGCTTCAGCATTACTACATATATGTATACATCACAGCCCGATCTGACGATCCGCGGTTCCGTTTTGGAGTGTAGGCACAAGTTCTCAAGACACAAGTTCTCTTCCATTCGGTTTTCTCGCTTTTCTCATCGTTAATGTGTTCACCGTTCGGGATCTTTCTTCGTGAAAAAGCGATTTCTCGCTGATAACCTTCTGGGACCCTTGAAACGAGCCTCAGTCCCAGTCTTGAACCCAGTCTTGAGCAACGGTACATGTCGCGTGACGTGCGTATGCGCGTTCATTCATGTATTCATCCAAGGCTCGAAAAAGTCTCTCTCGACCCGACGCGGTTGCTGCCAATGCTGCCCTAACGCGCCACTTTCACCAACGCAATGCATCACCGGCAACGACGAGCGCAACCACTCGCCACAGCAACCACTCGCGGCCTTTGGAATCGATAAAAATCACGCGACTGCCCGATTGCAAGCATAATTTACGCAAGCGTCGAGATAACCGAATATGAATTAAATGAGATAGCGTGTGCGTATATATATTCAAATTAATAATACGCGATTTAATTAACAACGCGCGAAGGAATGAGAAAGTGGAAATTTCACAAATTTCATTTCTTCAGTCGGGGGAAGAGCCAGGTTATACGAGGTGGTATCATCTAATTCATTTTATATCTCACTTTCATATTCTATTGTGCGATACAAATCTTTACAGGGAAAAAAAAAAGAAAAAAAAAACAGTGAAGTAACTATACGAGTGTTTTTTGCAGAAATAGATATCCCATGTATCTTGTTAAGAGTTTCGAACAGCGATAAATGATTTCAGCTATTAGATTGCGTTTTATCAGTCGCAGTCCTTGGAACGTGATGTTGAAAAATGATGTTGAAGCAAAAAAGGATATTTATAAGGTCGATTCAATCGTCTTCAATTTCAAATTAATCGGACGTAAAGGCTTAAAGGCGGCCCTCCCTTCCGTTCATATAAGAGGAAAAGCAGGTTTCGACCGGAAAATTCTCACGAATATTACGATATTCGCAAGGGTGTGTGGGTGGTGGAGAGTAAAGGAGTTATTGTTACAACGCTGTCGCTCTCACGATACAACGACGGCAAATCATCCTAACATGTAATCAACACACGTACGATGTTACGTTGCGCTACGTTACCTATGAATAGCTTCATATTATAACGTACGTATATCTTCGTACGTAAATCTAAAATCAAGTATATAAACCGTTTGTTTTCTAAGGTTCATGACTCCGGTATTGATAATACTCCGATCTGTTTGTAGTGTTTGTACAAATATAGATTAACCCTTTAATCTTGATTTAGCTTACTTTTATTTTTTTTTAATTTCAAGAATTTGAAAAAAATAACGAATAAATTAAACCAAGATTAAAGTTAATCTACAACGATAAATATTGATATTGAATTACAATATTAGAAGCAGAAAATCATAAAATTTTTTTTATTTGTGACTGTAATTACATGTTATCATAATTATAGTTGTTATGAAAATCTAATATATATTACGTATAGATTTTCAATTCTGGCAGTGGTCAGAACGCAGCCAAAATATGTATAATTATAGTTTAGTAACTATATTTATATTAAATAACTTACTTTAAATACAAAGCGCCACTACGGTCTGAATGTTAAGATGAACTATTATATATATTCATATAAATGAATTAATTTCAGAAATGATAATTGCGTGCCGATATGGTTATTGGACTTTCAACGCAATCAATCTGAAATATTGATAATCCCCCCAAATTTCCCAAATTAATTTTAAAAAACTGTAATAAACTTATATATAATATAATATATATATAGAATATATATATAATAGTTCAACAACCGTAGTGGCGCTTCGTATTTCAAGTAATGTTATTTAACATAAATAGTCTTGTTTCTTTTGCAGAATATCATTTCGATTTTTCCTCGCGAAGAAGAACTAAAGATAAAACAATAGTTTTCTGGTGCGTAGATAATTGCATAGTTTGCCGATGGTCGATCCCATTATGCGTAACGCAATACATATATATATAGGTATTTTACTAGAGTTTCAAAAATCCAAAAATTATCAGTTAGTTTTTCTCTGCTCGTAAATTACACGTTCCATTGTAGAACCGAAATTTCCTATGTCACATTTAAATTTTAAATTTTCGTACTACGTGTCTCTGCTTCGTCGCGTGTCAATGGAAGATAAATATCAGTCAACACAGTGGAAAATATCTCCATTTGTGTCATTATCCGCGATTGTATCGTCCTCCTTTCACAATTATTTAGTTACAAAATCGATTGTCTTTCATGGTGTTTCGTATAATTTCCGATCCAGATGGGTAAAGCTTGTCGGGGTGAAAAAGGGCTGTACGAACGATCGAACGAACGAACGAATGAACGACACTTAGCCGCTTCGACTAGCCGATATAATGGCTTTCTGATTATTTCACGAGGCGCTCGGTTGAGTTCCATCTGCGAACTGTAGTGCGAATTGTCTCACAGACTGATCAAACTGCTCGATCGCAGTGACATTTTCGCTTGGAAATAAAAGGCCGGAATAATGTACTGTTTAGAAAATTATATAATTGGTTTAGAAAATTATACATTCGATTAATCTATCTATCCCTATTAGTTTACTATCTCTAGTTTCTCCTAATTTTATAAATATACAGGGAATAGAAGTAACTCATTACTTGTAATAAAGTTACAGGTTACTTTTGTTACTTCACTGATAACTGCGTTATTTACTTATTTAATTTTTTTTTGTAACTATAATATAATGATAACGTAGTTACATTTATAACGAATTTTACAGTTACTTTTATCGTTACTTTGCACACGATTGGATATAGTTCGATTGACCACTCATAGCACTGAGACTAGAAAGTCTACCCCTAGACACCCGTTCGTTGTGATTGGTGATCGATTTTTAAAAAATAACAGAAAAGTAACGAAAAGTTACTTTCTCAAGTAACGGTAACTATAACGAATTACTTTTAAAAACCAATAACTACTAACGATAACTCGTTACTTTTTCTACTCGGTAATGAGTAACAGTAACTTGTTACTTTTAAAAAGTAACTTTCCATTCCCTGTAAATATACAAGTGTTATATGTAGAATTCATGTACACATACATGGTTGAAAAACTATATATTTCGCCAATAACTATAAAACGAGTATAAAATAGTTTATTCGACTATGTATATACATTATATATATATNTACATATAAACTGTACAGTCGTTACAATTTACAATTGTTGCCGCTGTTTTTCTGTGAAAGGAAAACTTCGTAATAAAAAAATTATTTAAACCATTATCGTAAAGTACTTTTAAAAGCCATTCAATTGTTATTGAAAAATCTTTTCCATCTCTTTATACATTTATTAGGTCATTTAAAAAGTATCCGCGGTTTTTTGTTCAATTTTTGAATGACCTAATATTATAGTTTTAATATTATTTGCTTCGAAAGAAGCTAATCGAATGTATATTTTATCTAAAAGTTTATCTAAAAGTGCGTACAGATACGTACAAAAGAAAATGTATCTCTATTTCTAGACTACAATTAAAATCTCATTAAAATCGGAGGCGGATACTTCCCTATGTTTCGTTGTATGTAATAAGCATGAACTAAGAAAGGAACAGAATCGAATTGGTACAGATAATAATTTTCGTAAGACCATTATAAACTCGAGGGAAGAACAATAAAAAAATCCAATAAAGTACATGATACAACCTATGGATGTAACATATCGTTTAGAATTCATGAATTAAGTGGCGATCTGATCAAAAACCTGTCACCTTCGTTTATTCCGTCATGTGCTATACACGCTCATATACGTAAATTGTTATTTTATTCTCACGAAATAACACGCAAGACTTTACGGAACATCTCCGGTCATAATTTCGTCGCGTTCGCCGAGGATAATTATCGTCCGCTACAGATTGGGTTTCCTGCTTTCTCTCTCGCTGGCAAGCATTCGCGCGATTTTATTTCTCATTCTCCCATGACGCAGCGCGACAGGACTTCTTCGTTCGGAGATCAGAACGATCAGATAGTATGAATGCAGCAGATGCATCCCGTGTGCAAGCAGGTGCAGCAGGAATGACATCGAGAGAGAGAGAGAGAGGGGGGGGGGGGAAGGGAGAAGTATTAAAAAGACGTAGGGCAGTCTCGACGATCGGAATGCGGTTTTTTAGCATGGAGACGGTCATTTGAAAGAACGGGAAGGCATAAGCGAAGATTATTATTACAGTAGAAGTTCCTCTCTTCCTTCGGTCTTGTCTTCCTGCTTTCGCGCGTTCCTCGTCGAATTGCGCGCGTATTGAGTGAAATAAATCGCAGCATCGAAATAAGCGGAATCGAGACTTTTCGAAAATTACACACTGGAACAGACTGCTTATTGCCTTCGATGTTTTCCTCGCAGAAAAGGATATGCAGATAACTCGGTTTCAAAGGCATTATTAGATACGTAACATCGAACCTTTCTTTGATCGTACACAAAAAGAAGAATGGTTTTGCTCGAGTATCTAAAAATTTAGCTTTAGATACAGATCTGAAAATAATTTTATTCAACTGTCAAAATAATTACATGAAACGCTTAAGCGTTTGATGTTGCAAAAAGTTTTAACATTCTAGTAGCTAGCTTGAGTGTTTTACTTTTTGATGGCTTTCAGATCTAACAAAATTTTTAGATACTTGAACAAAACTGTTCTTTCATATTCCTCTTAAATATTAACGCGAAGGAAGAATTTTAAAAAACTGAATGAAAAGTAAATGAGGAAGGAACGGAAATCGTCGTAAAATCGCCTTCGGAATCGAAGAATGCTTTTAAAAAAGAAGGGCGAGATTTGTGTTTCTTCTCGCTCTAGGAAACACACAGATGATCTAAAAATCCGAAAGGATCTGAGGATTCCAATAACGGGTTCTTATACGCACTATCGATTCCAGGCACTTCTTTGAAGTTCAGAGTTCATCTACTTTGTTTTACAAAATAAAGCAAATAGTTTGAAGATTCTGGCTCACTTACCAAAGCTTGTAACATACTCGATTTATCACAGTCTCAATTATCTCTTTCATTCGAGAATAGACAATTAGAAAATCTCGCCACTGTTTCCAGTTTCATTAATCTTTCACTCGGATCTATCGGAGTTGATACATTATAAAAATGTCTGGAAATAATTTTGTTCAAATAGCGTATAAAAATAAAATAACGACAAGGAACAAGCAAAAATTGTAATGTTGATATGTGAATTTATATACCACATATGTAGTCATTTGAATTGCGAGTCTAATTGATTTTCGGAGTTAGAAACGCAACTGAACTACTGCAGTAATATTACAAATTAAATTGCAATGATAAGCAATTTAATGATTTCATGCTCAATCAGGCATCCTATTAGAGAAATGTTAATGTGCCGAAAATCTCTCTGTAAATTTATCGACATAAATTTACACTAAAATACATTTAGTGGTATACCAGTCATATTACCAGTCTTTTTTTAGTGCACTTCTCAATATATACTTTAAAGAATCTAAATCGTCAGTGAAACCTCTTCACTTGGCTCTTCGCTAATCAATCATTCTCCTCAACGAGCAAACAGCGAAGGAGGACTTCAGCATGGGAGAGGAAGTAATTAAAAGCAGAAGATGCACGATGGATGGAAGAGGGACGATGGATTAATGTAGAGCAGAAACTGAAAGAAAAATATTTGGTATTTGTGACTGTAATTACATGGTAAAATAATTAATTATGGGTAAGAGCTCTATTTTTATAGTTTATTACTTTACTGCTGTAATGTTAGTAGTTAGTAGAAGAAAATAGCCGATATATATTGACAAATAAATATTGATAAATTTCCTAAAGAGATCACCGTATTTATCGAAAATTATAACTATTGTACTTTATGAATACTGAATAAAACATGATTTGTTTAGATAATAAAAGAAGTAAAAACTCATATTTCGTTGTAGCTTGTCTCTACAAAATCAGCTAAAAACGAATTTAACGAATGAAAAAATAAAAAATTCTTAATATTTTCTTTTGCATTAAGTAGTTTAAAAAATAATAGTGACCATATTATTGATAACATTACATCGTTTTACACAGTTTTATTTTTACTTTGTTCTTTTTTATTTTTTTTCGTAATACATGATATGGTGGAAAAAAATACCATTTCATAATTTCATGATTTTAAATATAAATTAATTTTGCAAAATTGCAAATAGTATTACAAAAACTGCTATATTATTTGATAGAAGACATCTAGTTTATATTTATGTTTCTAAAGTTTTATTTTTAGCTTTTGCTTAAAAAAATATTGTCCAAAAACAAAGTGATGGTACGTCGGTATCGAGATGACTTTCCTCTAACAATAATATTTATATAACTCTATCGAAAAAATATACACATAGTTGGTATCAAAAATGAGTATGAATTATACTTAAATCATGATAATTACAATCATTTTTCTTCTCTGTATAATTTCTGCCGCGCTGTGCTTGGAAATGGTATATGATATAAAGTGGCATCGCAATGTTTTGTCGCGGCAACATATAGTATTGAAAAACGAGCATTAAACACATAGGAATGAAAAAAAAAAGAGAGATGCGAGAGAAAGATGAGCGAGTGACTGGACAATGGAGAAAGAAAAGCGACTTATGTGGTGGGTTGCGTTACCATAACGACAGATTACGGTGTGGCTCGCCATATCGTACGTGAAGCCATTGCCCTCCATAACATGTCTCTCTCTCTCTCTCTCTCTCTCTCTCTCTCTCTCTCTCTCTCTCTCTCTTTCTCTCTCTCCCCCGCGCGCAGTAGGGGGTGATTTGGATTGTGAGAGACTTCTATTAGAGTGCAGGCTGCCGTGCGACGGCACACCGTAGAAGGGTACGAATGAACGGGCTTGCCATTCGCACGGCTGCATTTATGGTCGCACATAAACATTTTTGCTACCTGTATTCTTTGGCACCAAGCGTGGAACGAGCGAACAGGTGTCCCTCTTTAGATACATGTCTATTTCTGTCTTTGACCCTGATTATTTTCCTGTTACAGAAACCTCAGGTGTAATCAGAGCTCCTGTATCAATAAAGGTCCCTTGAAAAGTTTCGAAGAAACGTACAGATCAAATTATATTCCCTTGCGAATAATCTCGAACGAGCTATCCTCAAAGAATTTTAATTTCAGTCTCAAAGGTATTATTAACCGGAGCTGACGCCAAAATCTGTAATACAACTACCGACACACGGGTCTGTGAGAGCCATTTAATATTATATTAAAAGGCACTAATTAATTTCAAGGATATAACTCGTATAAAAAGGAATGAATTACTATACCATATATTTGAATAATCAAATGTGCAAACATTCAAAAATTGAATTGTTTGACAGAGATTTATTAATTATTTAATCAAGAGTGGGTTATTTAATAACCCATCGCTTCGAAATAGTCAGCTAACAGATATCGTTAATTCAAATACAATTAGTATTACGTAACTATCGACTAAAATAATTTGAAGCTATATTGTTACTGATCAATCAACTTAATGTACAATAGGTATGTTTTTTGTTTCCCGATTTTACGTTCAGTCTTTAAGCGCTTGTAAAATCGCAATATACAATTTTCCAAAAATGATCTCGACTAAAAAACGTCCAGTGAATCTAACATGTATCCAAGTGCGCTCGGGATGTGCGAATAATAAAAGTGAAAGAATGAAAAATGAAACGAGGCGACGCGACGTCGCGCGAGGCACACGGAGGGCCTGCTAAGGCACCAACCGATCGATATAACCGATTTATCGTGATAAAATGGATTTCCGGACGGCGGAGGAGACTACAATTGAATTATCTTGGACTCCGGGGCGCTTCCCGGACACGTCCGCGCCCGGAACATCGACAGGTGTACGTCAAACTGGTTCGAAGTCATAGTCATTGTGGCATGTACAATATGTAATTGGAACTGTTTTGACAGGAGCAATCTCTCTCTCTCTCTCTTTCTCTCCCCCTCCCCTCTCTCTCTACAGTTTCATTGCGTCAGAATAGACTGTTTCCGTTGAGTTAATAATTACTAATAATCGGCGGGTTTTGATCTCTTCCGAGCATTGATGCTCATAGTAGCTCAAATGTAGGTAATTACTACTATACAGAAAATATTAGGATATTTCGCACACAAATTTATGTATATGTACAGAAAGAATAATTTTTTTTTAAATCCACGTAAAGATTTAATTAGACATATAGATTTGAAAATAATTTTTTGGATTTATCAAAATAATTATGAGCGTAAGGCGCTCATATAATGAGCAATGCTGCAAAAGGCTTGCTTTTAACTCTCCGTTGGTAAGGTTGGGGTAAAAATGACCCCACCCGGTGCGTTTATTTTATATTGCACATGCACTGTTTATCTTACGGTTATGTAGTTTCGGCTAACCTATTTTTCAACTCGTTCACTAAATGTCTTAGCGATCGAAATCATTTAAGTAAGTGATATATCCCTTCATTTTCAATTCTTGTTTATATCAAAGCTTATTTATGCTCATGCTGCTTTTAGAATATAAATTTAGATAAAATTTCACATTTTATAATGATATTTACTATTTGTTTACTATTTTGAGACTAAGGCAATAAGCTAAAGATTTTTTTTATTACTATTGTGCAATGTCTTTCTAGTTATTTTAATTATATACAATAATATAATTATATATAAAATATTTCGACACTAAAGCAATTTATTTATGTAGTACTAGTCAAAGCGTTTTTGTTTAATTTAAAATATAAATGCATAAAACTATATTTTTATCTATAAATAAACAGGAGATAAAGTTTCATGTTATTATTTATTTCTTTTATTTATTTTGTATATTAATTAGATGAAAAATGAGCACGGGGTTGAATCGATCCCACCTTGCTGGACATGTCCTGAAGGTTCACTTTGCCAATGAAGGGTGAATATTCTAGCAACCATAGCTTGAGTGTCCTAAACAATTACTTTCAGAATTAGGAAGTAATTCATTATTTGTAATAAAGTTACTTTTTTCAATAACTTAACTTTGTTTCTTTCTTTTTATCCATAGTTGCAACTTGATTACATTTTTGATAATTAGAAAGTAATTTAATACTAGTTACTTTTACAGTTATACTCACTTTACATATTTCAAACTTATTCGTCAACATAGCTGACCAAAATGAAATGCTTAATGTGAACAATCAGTAATAATTTTATTGGATTAGTGATTGGAATATATCGGATTACACTCTGTAAATGAATGCCTGTATTAAGAATTAAGCTAGAAATCTTTTAGCATGTAAAATGTTTGATCCCATAATTTTGATTCCAAAAGTAGATATATATATGTAAAATTTTATTATAAATATAATATATAACCGAATATTTAGTGTAAGTAAAATAATTTAGCAAAGTTTGACACACCCTGTATATTACTACATAGGGTGTATACCATGCATATACATATACATAAAATGTAATATATAATATTAGTTACATGTAACAATTATTTATATGTATGTACATACATGTATAATTGTACAGGGTGTTCCGAATTTAAATGGTCAAACTAAAGGTATAGGAAATCGGTAAACTGAGAAAAAAAAATCCTTTAAAGATATGCTCGTTTTTATTTTGTTTTGGAGAAAATCGTAAAGAAAACCGAACATAATTTTCGGAATATTATTGTTTTCAAAGAGGAATATTATTGTTTTCGTGTACGATTTGAGCGATAACGCTTCAGAAGCAGTGCGAAAGTATGCGCGCCGATTTCCAGAAGAGTGCCGGATCGGCGAGTCTTTACGTTGACGAGATGAGTGTTTGGCTACAACACGAGCTAAGATGCAATGCGTGCATTGCTGCAAGAGGCCAACATTTTGAACAATATCTGCATTAAACAAATGACAACGTGAATAAACAAGTAATAATGAATGAATAAATAATAAATAAGTGCATAAATGAAAACTACCTTTTGCTTTTTTTGCAATTTTCTTCAAAACGAAGTAAAAACGAGATCTCTGAAGGATCTTTTTCTTATCGATTCCCTACACGCTCCTGAAATTTGGCCGTTAAATTCGGAACACCCTGTATATAGAGTGTTTTGCGAATCGCCATGGTTGTTGAGATACTTCCGATGGATTAATAAAATGTTTCCATTGAAAGTTTATTGGTTTCTAATAAAAAATTAATTGCGTATTAAGAAATTTAAATAAATTAATTTTAATTAATTAATTTTTTTAATAACAATTAAAGTTAAATTATGTTTTTTTTTAATGTAATGAAATATCTTTCGACATTCTTGTAGTACATGAAAAAAAAAAGAATTTATTGATATAGCATTATGTATCATTTTAATTATTCGATCTCAAGGTAATTCAATTAACATTTGTAACATAATCCACGAACCTGTCACTGATACCTAAAGCGGTGACACTCAAACATAAACAAACATGATCGCATTGAGGAACATATATACATATAGGTACATACATAAATAGTAGTCATTGAAATACTTGAAAAGGAATTCAACATACATAAGGCAACATACGTTATTTGACGTTGTTTTCACATCAAGTACATATATTTATTAAAATAATTATTCAAATTGCATACCATCTTTCACAATACAAAGTTGTATTCTTTTCAGTAGATTGTTATGCGTATTCAATTAAACTATAATGTTTTTACGTTTGGATTTCACTGCTTCAAGTATCGACGACAGATCATGGATTTTATTGGAAGTATTAGTTGAATTATCTTGAAATCGAATTATTAAAATACATACATAATGTTATATCGTTGAATTCTTTTTATAAATTAATTAAATCCAACCCAGGTCTAATAAATGAGTAAATTTTGTTTGGATGTGCATAACTAACAATTTTATTATTCATATTAAAACAGTACGTTTCGACGTAACTCAGTCCTGTAGATGTATATATNTCTACACCTAATATATATATATATATATATATATATATATATATGTGTGTGTGTGTGTGTGTGTGTGTGTATAGCGAGAGACGAAGTTATGGCCGCGCCGTAATTTAATCATATTCTACGATTACGTCACATAACGTACTCATCTAATGAGATGCGATGACGCGACGCGCCCCGCGATGTTTACATTTCGACAGAACAGGTTGAACTTACGAAACGAGCAGCCGCGAGTCATTCCCGCTTGCCACAGTTCGCAGATGCCAACAGTGGGCAGATCCACATGGACAGATCCACTTCTATCCACCTTGCCTGGCTCCCGCCAAGGACAACAGAGTCGCAACTCGCAACCGTCGACGTCGTTGATTCACACCAGACTTGTCAGATTGGGCTATTTTTCGCAATTTCGGCTACACGAGAAGCAAATTTGCAATTTAAAAAATGGCTTCTGTGCGATTGGTCGCAAATTGGGCTGCCTGCCTCGGTTTTCTACCGCGCGAAAATTGAACGCTTTCCACTTGAATGCATGGCAATGGCCAATCGCGAGACCGACTCGTTTTAATGGTTGTCATATGGATGGTTAGTGTCTGGCGGTAATTGGTCGATTTTATAGTTCCTCTATAAATCAATCTCTATCGATTTTTTAATACGTTCCCTTGCGATCCTAGTACTCATTGCGATACTGGTAAGGTGGTATTTTCCTGTTTCCTCCTCCCTCCCCCCCAAAAAACAATCTGACAACCCTAATTTAAAAGAGTGATTCATGACAGATGCGCACAGACGTAANCTCATTGCGATACTGACATAAGGTGGTATTTTCCTGTTTCCTCCTCCCTCCCCCCCAAAAAACAATCTGACAATCCTAATTTAGAAGAGTGATTCGTGACAGATGCGCACAGACGTAATTCTATGGGATAAAATCGGCAAATTTGGAACTTTTCTGGACGAGAACTTGTCCTCTCGCGAAGGAATTTCGCGCGGAAACACCCGAATAACGGATGTCTATATAGATATATGGTGTTTGTTAGACACTCACAACNTTTATTGGAAGTATTAGTTGAATTATCTTGAAATCGAATTATTAAAATACATACATAATGTTATATCGTTGAATTCTTTTTATAAATTAATTAAATCCAACCCAGGTCTAATAAATGAGTAAATTTTGTTTGGATGTGCATAACTAACAATTTTATTATTCATATTAAAACAGTACGTTTCGACGTAACTCAGTCCTGTAGATGTATATATGTATGCTTTTTTACAAAGAAACTAACCCCACGCATAAATTATTAATACAAGAATCATCTCACATTTCTTAATACTTCAAAAAAACAACAACCGCCTTATAACTTATTTTTAGATAGTCAAACTATAAATTGATGTGTTGCAATAGTCATTTTTCCATTTTTTTGAACCAATTTCTCGGTGGTTGGCGAGAACAGGCAATCAAGGTTTTAATGCAATTTCCAGTCGGTACAATTTTCATATCTCAGTATCGCAGATATAATAAGGTTGTAAATCCATATTAATACATGTGTATTAGAAAACTAAATAAAATAAAAATAAAAAGTAATAATAAAATTATATCAATTGAAAAACTGATAATAGTAATATTATGATCATCTTTTTATGTATTACAAAATGGAAGGAAAAATATATGATTCCATTAAAAAAAAACATGATTTGACTTTGATTTTTTTATTAAAAAATGAACAAATTAAACATTCTTCTGCAATTAATTCTCTATTACAAACCAATAAACTTATATTAAAAACATTTTATTGT
>JAANIC010005860.1:146174-165616 GCA_017607545.1 Acromyrmex charruanus | reverse complement strand
GGGACTGGGACTTTCCGAGAGCGCGAGAGAGAGAGAGAGAGAGAGAGAGAGAGAGAGAGAGAGAGAGAGAGAGAGAGAGAGAGAGAACAAGAAGGTCGCGTCGAGATGCGCGAGACTGCATCTCGCGATTCTAGCGAACGGCTGACAGACAGACGACATACTTCAAGACTCCCCGACGACCCGCAACGCGCGACACCGACATCGTAATCCAACTCATCGTCGACGAGTCCATATACAGCACACTTCGTTCAAGGAATACATCCTAGAAATATCCTTAGGACGCAAGACGTCCTCTGGGATGATGGGATGATGTCTAATGAAGTTTAGGTTCACCTAAGGGAGGAAAGGGAGGAAAGGGAGGGGAGGAAAAAAAAAAGTGTCGAGCTCGGAAGCGGTGCAGCAGCGCATCCTCCGCCCGCGCCGTGGGAAAACTCGAGAGATTATCATCCTTCTCTTTCTCTTTCCCCTCCCCCCTCCCCCTCCCCCTCTCCCTTTCCCTTTCCCTTCGGATTCTGATTCTTTTTCGGATGCTCCCTCTTTCTTCTCTCATCTAAATAAAGATATCTATCTATCTTTCACAGGCACTTACGTTCGTGATGCTGGGCTCTCCGGCAGCTGGTCGAGGGCAAGGTCGCACTCGGTCCGATTCTTCTCCGTCTCCCTCCCCCCTCTCTCTTTCTCTCTCTTTCTCTTTCTGCTGGAGCACAGAGTTAAACACCAAGGGCGAGATAGAAGCACCGGCGCTCCGACGACGACAACGACGACGACGACGGCCCGTCGCGCTCGTCAGGGATCCACGGCCGCGTCTCCGCCGCACGTCATTCGTAACAGCGTCGCACTGGGGACACCGTTCCGCCGGAACGATCGCGAGAAAAGAAGCTGCTTACTCGGCGTCGTTTGCCGCGCATCTGCCGAGTGCTGTGACTGCTGTTGACTGCTGTGGCTGTGAGAGTCGTGAGAGAGCTCAGAGCGGGCGGTTGAGGCTGGTTGAGGCGGTTCGGTTTGGACGGAACGCGGGCGACGAGAGACGCGACCAATCGCAGACCACCTGCGCTGCCCACCGCCAGTTCCAGGTTCCAGTACCGCCGCGCCGCCTGCGCAATGCGCATCAGCGCTGATCAGCAGCGCGGTCTCACCGAGTCATGAGTAGTCACGAGTGACGGCACAACTGACTGAACTGACGGCACTGACAACGGGCCATTTTTCGCGCATTTGCCGAGGTGACTTCATCGCGCCGTTGTGCGTATTGCGTAGATCGTAATCGCTCGATGAGTACATACAATTATGCGCGGCGACAACGAGGGTTCTAGCTTTTTACGTTCCTGGTTTCTGTTGAGATTTTTGGAAATACAAATGCGTGGAAAAGGGAACAGGTGCAGCCCGTTCTGCGCGCGTGCGCACCTCGTCCAGATATAAACTCCGAATCACGCATAGCGCGAAAATTTGAAATTTTGTAATTATCGAATTATGATCGCGGCTACACGAGTCGGGAATGATATTATATTTTACTCATCTTACTGCGGACTACGTTTGACCGTAATTAGACGGTACACTGCAATGCATTCATTCGCTGGATCGTAGTAGCGGCCCGACTTATCGACACTTATTTCTTACTCAAATCCTATCAACTTTACAGAAAAACTGCAAAAGACAAAAATCACTTATTTTCTTCTCATAGAACTTTAAGAATTTTTTTCAGAATTTTTTATCAACTTTTTAGTATTGCATTTTCTTATTTTCGATGCACTGTACAATCCACACGGCACTGAATGTCACCAGAATGTGACCAGAATATTACATTTGAAATCTGAAATATTCTGGTGATCTCAAAAAAATTCTGGCAATGGTAGCAGAATGTCTATATGTCCGCATCTGGTAATATTCTGGAGACATTCAATAATTTCTGGAACATTCTATAATATATACATTCTGTAATATAATACGCAGCACAGAATGTCACCAGAATATCAATAGAATGTCATCAGAATATTTCAAATGTTTTTTTTTTACAGAATATTTTATTCGAAATATTTTTGCAAATATCTAGAGATGTATAGGATATTTTATTTGAAATATTCTAGAGACGTTCTGTTTGAAATATTACGTTTGCAATATTTTTTTAATATTCTGGAGACGTTTCGCTTCAAATCTCTGAACGGTCGTTCATAAATATATATATATATATATATATCAGCTGCGTAAGCTAAATAAAGTTATGATCAAAAAAACTTCATATATATACATATACAAAGTCTCTAGAATATTTCATTCGCGACATTCTAAAATATTTCAAATATAATGTTGTCGCAGAAACTATAATATTAATAATAATAATAATAATAAAACCCAACGTACTATTTTGGAGAGAGATTGTCAGAATATTTTATATGAAACATTCAGAAAGAAATTGGAAGCAAAACCTCTCCAAAATATTAAAGAAATATTGCCAATGTAATATTTCAAATAGAATGTCTCTAAAATGTTTCAAATGAATTATTCTATATAATAAAAATTATATTTTAGACCAACATCATATTTAAATAAACTAAATCGTATTTAGACAAACATTTTAAAGAATCATATTTTATGAAATATTCTACATGCAATATCTCTAGATGTTTGCAGAAATGCTTCAAATGAAAGATAATTAACAAAAAAAAGGGCATAAAATCATAGCACAAAATATTCTTTGTGATATTTAATATGTAATTAAGTTTATAAATTATTTAGACGTTTCGGCCACAATCTGGCCATCTTCAGTAAATTTACAAATATCAATGAAACACAGAATTTACATAAATTTAACATTAAAATTCAGCGGTCGTAAATATAATTATAAATCAACGCATTCTTAAAATATAATTCTATAAAAGACATTTGAAATATTTTCACAACATTCTGGTGACATTTAATATGGGAAGTTATAATAAAAAAATATATAATGGATACAATAATATTAAATACATACAAATGAGGAATGCCGTATTCAGTCGAGGCGGATCTTCGTATTCAATAATATTTCTTGTAAATTTATAAAATTTTCTATTCAAGCTAATTGGGCGATTATTTGTCGGTTTTGAAATACAGTCCTACACTAAAGCTGGAGTAGTAATATCAATTTGACAATCAATTTAATATTATTGCTGCAAATAAGCATCTAATTGGAAAGCTGGCACTGATTTGATAATAACTAATAAATGACTAATAAATTAATTATATTGATTAGTCAATTATTGAAATAAATATGAAAATGTTCATGATATTATACATGTTAATGGAAATAATTTGAAAATAACATTAAGATGTTATAAAATAAGATTAAGATGTTCTTTGCGATGATTATATACTTGTTACTCTTATGAAAACATTAGCAATGGGAAAACGCCAAGAAAAACAAAATTAACTTATTATATTTTCGATTTAAATATATTTCCGCCATTGCAAAGTGCGTATATGCACTGATTTTAGAATGTCCGTATGATGACTGACTAAAATCGATTTGAAAGTCTTACAAATGGGATATTGTGACATTATATGACTTACAGACGTCTCTACGCCTAAAGTGACTTAGGGACGTCCATTTTCTAGACGTCCAGCAGCTACAGAGTGCATTCCGATATTCACTGCCAATACTGAAAATCTATAGCACACGTAAGGTGTAGTTACTGTATAGTTTCAGCACTAACAGTGAATATCGAAACGGACCATAGTCGACTCAAAAGTCGGTTTAAAATCGACTTTGTGCTGTTAGAAGTTATAGAATTGATTCTTTAGAATCGACTCATTTTTCCCTCTTGAATCAATTATGAAAATCAAAATCAAGAATCGATTCATTTTTCAGAAAACGGCATCACTATCGTATCATTAATATGCACTAATATCAGAAAAAAATCTGAGAGAAGACATGAGTCATGACGGCCCAAAACCGGTAACCGCAAAATGCTGCCGCTCTTTGAAGAAGTGAATGTTAACTACACAACAATATCCATCTTTTTGCAAATAAATCGCTGAAATCGTTGAAATCTTTATTAATTTAGACCCGATTGCACCAACATTACTTTGACTTTAAGCAGGGTTTAAAACTCTCCCTATCTCTGTCTCTCTTTCGCTTTAAAACGAGACGGAGAGAGTTTTAAGTCTTGCTTAAAGTCAAAGTAACGCAACCGGGTCTTAATCGATTTTAGTTATTTTAAACCGGTTCTACATTAGTTGCAAACCGATCGAATATGAAGCGTTTATTTCAAAATGCAAGTTTCAGATTGGCTGTCGCAACAAACTTACGATCGGCTTGCGTCGAATGTAGAACCGACTTTAGCGATTTCAACTATCCATTTTCATCAGGAGCACCGCAAAAAGATGGATATTGTTGTGTACATCTTCTTTAGAGGGCGGTAGTGCGCGGCAGCATTTTGCGATTACAGATTTTGATATGGCAGATTATAATATGAGTATTCGCATTCGCCATTTTTAGTCCTTTTCTCACTCTCTTGTTCCTTTCCTAAATCCCTTGCTTTCTCTCTCCACTCCGCCGCTAAAAAAGATTGAAGAGAGAACAAAGAGTGGGGAAAGGACTAAAAATGGCGGATGCGAATATTATAGTTATGTAACTTATATTATAGTGCTCTAATTTTGGGCCGTCATGTCTTCTCTCAGGTTTCTCTCTGCTATGTATCATTACAAGAGAGTTCGTTTGCTCGCCGTTCAATGAACCTTTCATATTTCTGTGCATGTCACTTCCTTGACCGGAATCGTCGTCAATTCATCGGCGAGCCTTTAAGCCCGGCAAGCGTCCTTTACCCCGAACAAGAAGAAGAAGCCGCTGCTGTCTTTCGCTTCCACGTTCTGAAAACGTTTGAAAAGATTTATTTGCGGCAACATGTTCGTCGCACGATGCGCTCGATTATTTCCCTCATCGAAGGTACCCATCATTTGAATAGCGATCGTGTAACTTTTCTCTAGAGCGAAAACAGGAAAATTGAACAATATTATGTATGGTGTGTGTGTGTGTGCGTTTGTGTATCTACATACGTCGCATCATATAAAAAGTTTTCGCTTTTCACGTCTCCGCCTTAGAAAAAAAGTTACGCGATCGCTACTCTTACCGAACTGACCGTCGACATAACCTCCAAATGTCTTCTAATGTCTATTTCTAACGTATCTATTTTTATGTTTTAATGTATTCAATGTTAAGATTAATTTGAATCTTGATTTATCTCGTCATCTTTTTCTAATTCTTATAAAAGGAAAAGAAAAAATGTATTAAACTGACAATTTCTGTTTACAATTTGTAACTATTATTGAAGCATTCACTCGATAATATATATCTACATATATATTCGTACAAGTTTTATCCAGAATTATCGAGAATGATTTCATATAAACTGAAACAACATTTTGATACAATTTTATAGATCGTAATTTTATTATTAGTACATTGAGTCAATGCTGAATTGACTCGTACCTGGCACATTGCACTGTATTCGTTAATTTTTAGTATTAGACCGAGATTAAAGTCAATCTACAATGGTAGAAGTAGACATGGACCAGAATCATTCCCTTGAAGCTGTAATCGCAGAATGCGATTCCATTAACAAGTACTTTCATGCGTTTCAGAACGTGTTATTACTGAACCAGAGAGTAACACATAGGGATATACATAGGGATCTTGGTATCATTAGGCTGTTATCTGTAATTTCGAAGCCACCAATGCTTAGGGATGTCCACACAGTATCTGAGCACCGTAGGTCTACGGAAACTTTACAACCAAAGATAGGAAGATTTTTGGCAAGAATACTGAAAAAAACCGGTATTCTAGACGTCCAGAAATATGTAATTAAAAATTTGTCATTGCCATTAAACCTTGAGTGGTGAAATGAGAGTTTCCGAAATTGTTGTATCTTTACAATCTGTAAAAGCACTCTGTGGCTTTTTATATCCATACGTTCAAAGTTATCGATGGTAATGTTAATTGAATATTATTACAGAGAAATATGGATTTGGGTTGTGAGATATACGAACATGTAATTGGTCAAGTAGATTATCCTTTCTTCTTTAAACGTAAGTTCTCTATTATAAGTGTTGTAATTCTAACTCTTGCATACATTTTAAACATGTTCTTTGTAGATTTTAACTTGCCAGATACGTTCTTCGCTTGGTTTCTGGTGACAGAACTTCATGTCTGGATGATAATGATTCGTTACATGACAGACGAGAAGGATGGAAAAGCTATAAGGAATTATGTAGTAGCAACAATGTGGCAGGACACACAAGCCAGGATAGAAAATCTCGGTGTAGGTAGCATTGTGATTGTACTTTTAATATATTGTCATATATATACAGGGTATCCCATTTTTAATGATGACCTCAAATTTCTCTTGAATAGTACATTTTAGAGAAAAATGTTTCAGACAAAAGTTTTGTGACTTCGAGGGGAACATAAGGTGATATTGGTTTGACCTTGGATGGCATTGTCAAGGTCAGAGCAAGGTCACTTCGAATTTTTTTAATGGAACCTTCCATTTTTCATTATATATTCTTGTAGCTTACTTCGAGAGCTTTTCAAAACACTATAATAAAATATTTTTTTATTAAATACTTTGCATTACCCAAGGTGTCAGATGGCTGAAATCTCTTGAATGTTGTTCAGGATCATGACCTAGATAACATTTGTCAAGATTAAGATCATTGAAGGTTGTACCTCTTATTTTCATTTTTACGTACAAATGAATTTTTAGTGCAAAAATGAAAATAAGAACAACCTCCAATGACTTTGATCTCGACGAATGTTATCCAGGTCACAACATTCAATAGGTTTTAGCTGTTGGTCGGACACCTTGAATAATGCTAATACCGGCGATGCTGTAACTTGCAAGCCTTATAACTCGAGAAGTACTTAATGAAAATGAACTTATAGTATTTTGGAAAGCTCTCGAGGTAAGCTACAAAAATATGTAATGAAAAATGGGTGGTCCTATTTAAAAATCCTATTTAAAAAATTTTAAACCTTGCCCTCATCTTGACAACGCTACTCAAGATCAAACCAATGGTATCATCTTATATCCCTCTCGATATATAGATACCATGATTGGCATTATTACCCGCTCCCTAGGAGATTTTATTGGGATTATATAGGAAAAATTAATTTTTTACAATAATTAAAAACATATAAAAGGAATGTATTTATAAATATTTATTGAATATAGGTATACTAATAAACTAACCAAACTGATATAATTATGTTTAAAAACATATTTTCGTATAACAAATCAAATTAACCAAAATTCCTTATAAATCAAAAAATTGGAAAGGATACGGTAAAAGTCAAGCGCAGAAGACGTCGCGCAAATAATATATTTATGAAGTGTGAAACTTCTTTATTCACTAAAACGCGCTTACGTGTTTCGGCTCACTTTTGAGCCTTCCTCAGAGAAAACATAATATTTTATTTTAATGCATATTTAGTTTTACAAGCTCCCTTTCCATGAAAATTTACTTGAAATTGAATCTAAATTACATTTAAACAGGGTTGGGTAAGTTAACGTTTTTTTTTTTAAACTAAATTAAGTTAAAGTTAATGGCTTACAAAATTAATAAAATTAAGTTAAAAGTTGAAGAAATAAAAAATTAACTTAATAAAAGTTAAGATTGAATTAACTTAAGTTTTAAAAACAGTTAATTTTGAAAAAAATTATTTTTGAGATAAGAATGTCTTAATTTTTCTTAAAATGAGATTACTTTGATAACATTTACAATATAGATTATTAGATAAATTTAATTTTTTTATTCACATATAAGTTACATAATAAAAGTCACACCATAAGACATTTTTCAAAATCTTGCGAGAGAGAAGAGTATATATTTACATTATTTCTATGTCTTTAACCTTTATCTAACTTTCTTTAACTTCCGAAACGACCGTTCACGCATGTTTACGACTGCATCGACTAGATATTTGTTACAAAAAGTATACATAAAAATTTTGAAAATGGGTGGATGTGCAGCACTGTTTTACAATTCTTCATTTAAGGCTCATTTCATATTTATGTTACTGTAATATAATATTTATGACAGCTTAGTGTGATTCAAGTATGAATGGAAATTGACAAAACCTAGCGAGAATAAAAACTAACTACCGTATGGTGTGACTTTTATTATTAAAGTTTCTAATTATAAAATCATTGAACTTTTTTACATTAATTCTCTAATGTTTAAAATTTTACTAATACTATTGTATGCACAATTCATGAATAGATAACCGTCTACGTCTGTGGCTACAATTAAACCTTCCTATATTAAAATCTACTGCTTGCAATAAAAATATACATATAACTTTTTTACTTAATTTTTCCAAAACTTTCATGATGTGATATTTCGATTTGCGATTTTCCGAATACCTTATACAATGTATATATACTTATACGCTTATAATTGGTATATTATTGCAGTTAATCAAAACCAAACTCAAAAATAAACAATTACAAGAAATATCACATCAATTCAATGCTGCTATAATAGGTTACGACGAGGGCATACAATCTGATGACAAAGTATTAGCAGGAGCATTATGGAGACGATTCTTTCAGTTGGAATGCAACAATCCGGAACACATTGAAACACTTCTAATTTATGTTAGGAAACAGGTAAAGCTTTAGGAAATAATGCATAACTATATTTTGTATTTTATTCCATGATATCGGCATAAGATAACTTGCTAAAGTTAACTAGACATAGTTTTTACAATTATACATTATTTAAAAAGTAATTTCTTTTTTGTTCGCTTTTCAGATTTGTTTGTTTGACAGTTTACCAAATGATGAAATTTTAAGAAAACCTATTTTAAAATTAATAGACATAAAAAGTTTATGTAAGCATCAATATTAATTACAATTAACAGACGAAATTAATGAAATATTATGTTTTTGTAAATACATAATGTTATTATGAAGAGCTATTGTAAAAATATAGTAATAAATATAATAATATAGTAACTTTTTCGTAAAGTATTTTCTCTAAATTAAAATGCTTTTCACTTAAAACATTTTACATTAATAACCCATTAGGTTAAATTTGGTCTCTAAATTAAAATGTTTTTCACTTAAAACATTTTACATTAACCCATTAGATTAAATTTGATCAAATGTAAATTCAAGACTACTAATCACATTTAATTTCGTGATCTCCCAGGCTCACAATTACGTTGCATATGAAAGCTCTCATGCATTTTACATCGCATTCCTTTGTCAGTGATGGTTCAGCTTGTTTAAAATAGTTCCTGAATCAATTATTGTTAGATGAGATAGAACACTGGGCAGACACAATAATTCACAATTCTCTACACATTACCTGTAGTAACGATTTAGCAGCTTCTCGTCATTCAGTAATTTAAACAACCAAGCTTGTAACGAATTGTACGTCAAGTCGGAAAGTTCATATTCCTCTTTAAACGAATATGACTTATACCATAACGGCCGTTGATCAGAGTTAATATTCGCTAAAGTCAAATTGTATATCCAATTCTCGAAATCTTTGACTTCCTATAATAGAGTTTAACCCATCGTGTAAATGTACATTTTATCGAAACGTGTATTTTACCGGAACAATGTAATACTTACGTAATTTTTGCTGTCAATAGTGT
Source organism: Acromyrmex charruanus (assembly GCA_017607545.1). Classification (NCBI taxonomy): domain Eukaryota; kingdom Metazoa; phylum Arthropoda; class Insecta; order Hymenoptera; family Formicidae; genus Acromyrmex; species Acromyrmex charruanus. Next base: position 155,982 of record JAANIC010005860.1, on the reverse strand, counting down.
AAAGCTTATAGTTGGGATTTACATTCTGGTAAGTAGTTATGCTACCACCGTTCCAAGCGACGTTACTAATCTTGCTATTATCATCACTGCCATAAATCAGCTGTAATTCATCTTTGTGCGTATGACCGTTGAATTGCGCTCTAATTATGTGGGCAAATCTGTTAACAATTTTGAAGTATTCTCTTTTCCACGTAGTTTGACAATCCGTATTACCAGGAGGAAGATGCGCTAATATGTGCACATACTCTCTATCCACTTCAGCTTGCAAAAGCGTATCCGCCAACCATTGCAACTGACCATCAGGATCTCGCGGTTGATACAGTTGCCACCTGCAGAAATGATTCTATACAAAACCGCGTAAAGTAAAATATTTGATTTATATACTTCCTGCATTTAAAATAAATGTATGATAATGTAAAAAGAGTTAGCACAACAAATATTGAAGAGATCAATTATGTATATTACTATATTGCTGCATTGATAGAAAATAGCAATTTTTTAATAGAGTATTTTTAAAATTCTTTCCGAATTGGAACGTTCTAATTAGGGTAGTGAATATACATAACTTCATTTTATCCATGTTATACCTTCAATAGAAGAAAATTTACTTTCTCTTACAAAGTTAAGAAGTATCTTTATTTACAGTTTCACTTGCAAGTCACACACATCCATCTATACCTTATGTTAACTAAAAATTTTTATCAAAAAGTTACTGTTATCTAAACCTAAACACTCAATTATAATGTATTCTTTAAAATTACGTTATAAGTGTAAGAAATTTAGAAGAAACAAGTAAAACAGAGGAGTTATCAGTTAGGACTGTGTACTATGTGGCAGGATGGAAGTCTACCAATATGAAGAAAATCAGGCCTCGATTCGAATTCCGAAGCGCCCTGATACTTTTCTCTTGTTGTCGCTTATTTTTTACGTAAGTTTTCAAAATTCGAACAGAATTATTTGTATATTATACAGAATTATGACACTTTTCCATGTATTGATAAATGTATCGTTTTTCACAATATATTAATCATTCTTTTATCAATTTTTTTTCATTATCTTAAAAATGTTAATTCTTTCATTTGTATCAGGGTTGCCACAGACCTGGAAAACTGGGAAAAGAAATTGAAAAGTCAGAGAAATTGAAATTGGCCATGGAAAATCGGGAAAAATGTAAAAAAGTCTGGAATTTTGAAATTTGCTCACAATTTCCTTAAACTGCTACTATTCTAGATAATTGTTATAATTTTTTAATATTATATCTGACGTTTATAGAAATACGTTCAAAACACTTTAAACGATTTTAATAAAATAATTAAAATTTATATTTTATTCGGTATTTTTATTTGATCGCCCTTTTTCATAACTGCATTCTTTTTTTCAATACTAATTTATTTATTTATTTATTTATTTATTTTGCTTGAATTTGCATTCAAAATTTTAGTGTGCTATTAACTTTTTTTGCGTTGTTTTTAATAATATATACTAGCTTTTCCTATAATTCTTGACTACTTTAAATGTGTTAAAATTTATATATTTTATATTGGAAAATTTTCCATTTTCATCTGGAAAACCAGGAAAAGTCAGGGAATTTTAAAATTTATTTTCTGTGATAACCCTGATTGTTACGCAAATAATTTTTATTTGTTTTGTAGATTGCAATATCATAATTCATTGATTGATCTACTATGTAGACTCTCTTATCTTATTATTAATAATATTTTCGCTTTTTCAGAGATATCAGTCAATAAATACTTTTATATAAACGCGACAATATATTGTGATGTATAAGATAATTCACAATATTAATTGACTAATATCTTAGATTGATAACGTTAATTATGATATTGCAATCTATAAATAAACTACTTATATCTCAATTAAAAAACTGATTTAATATGCTCACCAGTTGTAAGAATAACACACGTTATTGTTCAAAACTATAATTCTAAATCCTTTTTTAGGCGAAACCGTATAAAATCCGCCTTGTAGAATGGTAGAACGTGTAGATTCCGGTAACCAGCCGAAATCAATCCATAAATCAGCCATTAGTTCATACAGCCATTGCGTGCTTATCTCATTATTAGTAATAGTCCTAGGTGCAAATCTAAAAGAATTGTTCGACACTATATATATTAATATCAAATACGGGAGTATATGTATGTACGTATTAATCGCATTTGGTATATTTATATTAAAACATTTTTTGGATAGCTTACTGATTTACAGGATGAGGCTCGTGATTACCCAGAATAGGATATACAGAAATATTTTTGAACGTTTCATAAATTTGAAGATAGCTTTTGTTTAGACTTTCTACATTTCCCTCTATACTAGTCTCCCAAATACCGTGGTCTATTACGTCACCAGTGAAGTAAACATAGGAAATATTCTACATAAATTAATATATTAATTAATATTCTCTAAAATAACTTGTGGTTTTGAAGAATTATAAATAATAATATAGTAATATGTAAATTTCTTGCGTACTTGATGTTCAGCTATAACGTGATCTAGGACGTCAAGAACGGTATGCCACGGACTGTCGCAATAATGATAATCTCCCCAATAGCCTGCCACCTTGCCGCTTGTATTTGTGTCGTTTTGTCCTTTTCGGCAACAAGTTGGCTCATTGCAATATGCATTACCATAAGGTTCGTAGTTAGGATCGTAATGAATATCTGTTATTTGCAATATATTTATGGTTTCATTGCTTTCTTCCGGTTTAATCCATTTTGGAGGACCGTCATCAATATTAACTGTCCAATTAAACTCATTATTATCAAGTGGACAAAACGGTGATCCTAATAAAACTCCGCAAATTGTATCTGCCGTTAAATTAGGCTTTGAATCTATGATATACAAAATTGTTGGCTGCAAATAAAATATTCAGACCCATAGTAAAAAGAAAAATTAATAATAAAAAACGCTCCAAAAATCTTATCGTCTCAAATATATAATCTTCGTGAATTCATTAATTTGAATCGAATCTTATAAAAATCTTATATAAATCTTATAGAACCCGATAAAATATGATAAGATAGAAATCCTACTGTTGTTTTCTATCGTCTTTTTTTTTATCAGGGATAGTATATTGAGTATATTGAGTATATTAAAAATAATTGATGTTAAAGATATTATATTGCTATGAAGAAATTTTTGCATATTGATATTATAGTAAAAAATTTTCAATTTAATTTAATTTTATTTGTAATAACAATTAAATTTACTTACCAAATTGATAGTTATCACACCATCGCAGACTTGTGGAGATTGCAATTTCAGTAGAGTACAAATTTTAATCACTTTATTCTTTATATCTTGTATTGACATGCCCTGTCTACGATAGTTTATAAAAGTATTTAGGACAGACTTACATATTATGCAAATCTTTTCGCTACTTTCACCGTCGAAACTACGCCAATCTTTACGCAACAAATTAGTTGGAAGAGATAGATTATGGATTAACTGTTGAAATTCTTCAGATTTCTCATCTATTGTTATCCAATTATTAATTTCATGTGTAAAGCGTGATATTATGTCATCTGCAAAAACAGATAAAATCAATATCTTTCAAAGTTTGCAACAAAAGTGCTCAACACATTGTACAAGATATATATATATATATATATATATATATATATATATATATAAATTAATACAAATATGTGTATTATTATTTTATGCAATTCCGTTTTAAATAATTATAAATTTAATGAAAGCAAGGACTCCATAAATTTAAAATAATAAAAAGTAACAACGCATCAAGGTTTATGAAATAAACTAAATAAATATAAAATAATCGCATTATTAACTGCGTTGACTCCCACAGCCTTTATTACTTTTTATTTTTTTAAATAATTATTTTATATGAACCGATAAAAAATCTTACGATAGCAAAAAAAGACGTTTTGGCTATTTTCGACATCTAACATGAAAAAGTTCCGACATGTACATACAAATTATATATCATATTAAATAACTATTTAAGCAGAGTGGTGTATCACTTGTGAAAACTTCGAGATCATGAGAGAAATTATGATCAAAAATAATAATGCTATCATATTTATCGATAAAAATTTATTAAATGAGACATCAAAACATTCCGAGATTCAAACAACAAGAACTATATTATCGAATTATATACTTAAACACATATAATTCGATAAACATTTTATTCAAAATCTATTTGAAATCAAATTTTATTATTTATATCGGACTCTTCATTGCTCATCAATCGCTAAAAAATCTTCCAATTATATATATATATTTAAGTAACAGTACAATCCTAATTATTATTTAATTCTCGATCGATGTTTTCATTATTTAATTTTTCTCAATAGATGCGAAAGCATTAGATTTATTGTCTTTGATATTATAATTTCTTTTTGTTTTCTGAAGTTTCTCTAAAATATAATATATAAGAGTATTTTGTACATCTCAGAATTTTATGTTAAACTAAAGAGCTTCACATCTTTTATATTTTTTATATCGAAGTACATTCTATTAAGTGTCAAGATTGCGCAAATAATTAATCATGAAACGTACCGTAAAGGATTATCATTTAATGCCATAATCTGTAAGAATTGATCAATCATAGATTATTCCCCTCTCACTGTGATTGGTCAATTCTTACAGATTATGGCATATAAATTAACAGATTACGGTTAGTATAAATGATCCTCAAGAATTAGTTAATTAGAGCTGAAGATTTTTCACAATTTTGTACTGTGATTGGTTTATTCTTAAAGATCATTTATATTACTTAGCTGTAATTTATAAGAATTGACCAATAGTCGATTATTTCCCACTCATTCGACTATGATTATAGTCAATTCTTACAGATTACAGCTAGTATAAATGATCCTTACAGTTACGAAAAATGTGTGTGGGAGTCTCTTTAGAGGGTCCGTCGTATACTTTCCGTAATTGGCTAATAGCTAATTGAGCTAATTTTTAACGATATAGCTTACGATTACTGCTATGAAAAATGTGTACTGATCCTCTTAGGGCCATAGCACACAAAAAAATTCAAACAGTAAGATATAAGCAATAGAAAAATTGTTGATGGCCTTATGCTATGACCTTACAGTCTCTACTGTGATTGGCCAATTCGCTTATTGCTTACGTTTTTTTGTATGCCATGATCTTTAGTAATATGAACGTACAATAATAAGATATTTATGTTTTGCTATCAAGATAAATAAAAATAGCAACGATATAGGATAATATAAACAGCATGAACATTATATTAAACTTTATAGCATTATTTTATGTTATAATTTAATAATTTTTTGTTTTATATATATATATANTATACCCAACAAACGAGAATGGATTAAAATGGATTGACATTTTTTTCTATTTGAATGCGTATTTTAAATAGCGAATACTTTTTTTAATTGAATTCAATAGGAAAAACTGCATTTCTTATTCAAAATTTTGAATTGAACAGTATTCACAATGCACAGAAAAAACTAATATTATTTTTAGATTGAAAGACATAGAGATATGCTCCATGCAATTCTTATAAATGAATAAAAATGCATTCAGGATTGAAAAGCATTTATTTTAACATTCGTGAATTAATATTTCTAAAAATCTGAATCCATTCCAATTCATTTCAATCCATTCTCGTTTGCTGGGTATATATATATATATATATAAACAGCAAATTGTATATTTAAAAGATATATGTATATACAAAATCTTTAAGATTAAATATACAAAAAATGTGCTGTTTCTTTATTTAAATTCTAATATTTTATCTAATAGTTTATCGTACTTGTCTTGCTTGTCACGTCGCTGTTTGCAACTTTTAAGAAAAGTGCAAAAAACAATAGTCTGCAGAACTGCATGTTGATGCGATCACTCGATCACTGTAACACCACTGTATCACCAGAGTTATTGAACAGTTATATAGTGTCAGTGTTATTATATCTTTCAGATAATTTCCCCACTTCTTCTCAAATAGCTTTCAAATAGCTTTGAGGTTCAATATGTAAGAGTGATAGAGATCGTAGATAATTAACCCCATCAATATACTATATTATGACCAACACAAAACAAATAAGAAAAACATTATCATTATCGCGAGATCAGATTGTTTTAATATTTGTAATAAGTAAGAATATTTCGTCTTGATAAATTATGTAACGGAAATTTACTTAGTCTTTAATGTTACGTGCTGTATCATTATAATTGAACTAATAGTATGATCATCTAATTAATACAAGGTAATATCATCATCTAAACATAAACAAATAACGATGTTAATGATTAATGGATGAACAATTAATTTCATTAACTTATTCATACAATATGAATTTAAATTATAATAATAATTTTAAATACATAATATCGCGACGAATAACTTGCGTTTTAGCTGTATGCTCCTTCTTTAATTATAGTTTATAAATATTAAGCCATTATTTACTTCTATATTTAATTTCATTAAAATGTAATAGAACTGTAAAAATCATATCAACTTAATTTCATTTTTTTAAATATTTTTATTGATTCATAAAATATATCAGCAAGACAATAAATTGAATTATTATTATTTTAATTTAATTATTTTAGATACATAAAAATATACTATTGGGATTTCGTAACAATCTTTCTGTATATCATATTTATATCAATTTACACGTGTTATAATGTGCATGTACAGAAGATCATGAGTACATTTCTCAGGTATATGTGCAAAATTATTTTTTACAATTATGTACTCTTATTCAAAAACTTTAGGTATTTCAATCTTCGATTACAAGATCATCCAGCATTTCCTCGAGAGTAATCTGCGGAATGCTCGGGTCTATTTCGCTAGTGTCAACAGGAATGTGCTTCTGAACGTCTCTAAATATATTGATGTTCTGTCTCATTTCCGGATCTTCTTCTAGCTCATCAAGGAATTCATTATATTCACTGCAAAATGCAATTAATATTGTAAGACAATTTACAGTACAAATTTGTAGACTTTTACATCGGTTTTCAACATACTTATTTTCTGTACTCATACTGGTTACTTCGTCAGTAATGTGTTTCAACTTCCATACTCGTGCCTTGCGACGAGCTGCCTTGTTATGGCCGTAAAACTTCTTTACCAATATGATATCGGGTATTGAATCTTCACTTAGTTTATCGAAATTGGTGTCGTTAATATTACTATCTTTCAGAGCATAGCTGTAATAAATGTAATGAATTTAAAATAAATTATCAATGAAATATTGTTTTAATAGAACATCTTTCAATTGCTTATATAAGATGTTGAAGGAAGAAATTTGCATTTCACTCTATTCTTTTTAATAAGGCCATATTAAATTTCTTAGCCAATGCAATTTATTGGTTTAATTTAAATATTATCGATTCATTTGTAGTTTTGAAGGGCAAAGTGGGAAACATAAGTTCTTTTCCAATATCTTTTAAACAATTGAATGCTCTGCTAAAAGGATATCGCACTGTAGTAGTTGTTATTCAAACATGTATGACCATGTTTTTATTCCCATGTCTTTATTCCCACAAAGATAGAATCTGTATTAAAAACAGATGATAGACCAATCTATTATTATAAAAATAAGTAGTACAGGTGTTCACGTGTGTTTTCAAATGTTTATGTTATTTTTAATTCTCCTACATTACATACAATAAATTTATTGTAAATTACATAAACTTACCCGAGTACTGAATCACCTGGTTTAAGTATATGGCCTAAATGTGTACGTGTGTGAGTTGGATTATCGTTTATCCCCAATTCAGATGCTTTCACTAGCCATACGTCCGCGATGATGTGCTTAAAAATTAATTATTAAAATTCAAATTATCAAAATGTAAAAAGGCTAAGGAGTCAAGCTTATTGTTCGTGCTATACAATATTTATAAGTTCATTGCGGAACAATTATAAATACATACAAACGTTTTGATCTTTTTCATCAGGTAGGTCATCATCAATGTGATTAAATTATCGCTACCGGTTTACATTTCAAAATTTTCGTATAAAGACTGAGATATTAAAACTCTTGTACTCCGAACGCAAACATAATATGCAAACTAGTTTTGTATAGCACGAACAATAAGTTTGGTTCCTTAGCTTTTTCTACGTTTTGATAATTTGAATTTTATTCGTTGAGCCTTTACATTGTATTTAATTTAAAATTTAGTTCTTAAAAATTTTTATCTTGAATGAATTACATATTAAATTTCTCATATTGTCGAAATATTTTATACAGGAAAAAAACTTACTTTATTAGAAATAGTTCCTTGTCCTGGAAAAATTTTTCTATCTTTGTATTTTATTGGTTCAATATCCATCACGATGTACTCTGTTAATTGTTTTGGGTCGCATATACTATTGAAGTTATTTCTCCAGTAGACAGTCGAACTAACTTCAGCAACTGAATGAAACATATCATTGATAGCATTAATTAAATAAGCGTTAAGATTAATAATTAATGTTATACCATAGCTTACTTTGTCCCGATAAAAAGTCTATAAGATGTACAGCATTTGTAATTCGATATACCAAACAAATAGGATTAATGCCACCTAACTGCTGAGCTAACTTCCGTGATAGGCAAACTACGCTATCTTTGGAGAGCGGAACAATTTCAATGCTGTAAATGCGATAAAGGCATTACAATCTAAATACGTCGCAAATATATGCTGTGTATATTTACCAAAATGTAAACTTGTAATTGTATAAATTACTGTGACAATCATGTGAAATTAATCTCTTCGAATGTTGATACTGGCATGGCATGACCGTCATTAAAAAATCAACCATTTTTCTAGCTGCGGCCTCGTTTGCATAGTAAAAGTCCAAACCCTCTGTAAAGTTAGAACATTTTTATGTATCTGTTATTCACTTGAATTCAACATTTGTATGGTACACTGGAAACTCTTTACAGCACACCGGTTGAAAAATCTTGTATCAATAGTATAATATCAAAAAAATATCAATAGTATAATATAAAAAAATTCCATAAAACGCAATATTTACCATGAATAGGTTTTATGCCCAGTGTGTGCTCATGTGCTTTATGTTTCAATATCAATTGCTCTAAGTAATAAAAAGTTTTCTTATTTGTTGCTCTCTGCCGGACTTGCACCTATAAAACAATATGAAATACATTAAACAAGCCACATAATTGTTAATGTATAATTGTTCGACATATTTGAATTTCTTTTAGATTCTCTTTGCAACCATGAAAACTTACGCATGCACGCCAGTAATCTTTAGCTTCCGTACGGTGACAATCTTCGCACAATTGATGATTCACGATGTATTCGACTACAAATACTTGCTCCAAGACTGTTCCACCAATTACTTCTGCATGAACAGTTAGTTTTACCTAAAAGAAATATGACATATGGTATAAAATGGAAATAGAATTTAACATTTAAAAATAAGTTAATTAATGTAGACAATGATTGTATAATTACTGTTTATAATTAATATTTACAAGGACAGTGAGACGTAAATATTATATTCCACTTTCTTCTTCATCTTAATCTTTTTAATATTCCTTATATATATTTAACTAACATACATATTGATATAATTTATACTTCTGAAAATAAGTTTCCAGAAAATTTTTTTTAAATAAATTAAGCACTATGTTTTTAATTATGAACAAATTAAAACGAAAAATTAATTAGGCCACATATAAACTAATAAAGTTAAAAGGCTGTAAATTTAAACAAATATTAGACATATTTTAATGTGTAATATATAATAATTTATTATTTATATGTTCTACTTGCACGGTTTTTATTTAAAAAATCATGAATATATAGAAAATATTTTTCCTTA
>JAANIC010005860.1:134655-145676 GCA_017607545.1 Acromyrmex charruanus | reverse complement strand
CATTTGAAACCTTTTTAAAAATCATACCTCTCACAACCCTTGCAAAATTGTATAGTCGCTTGTTTAGGGATACCCTCTGTAATATCAACGTGGGTTCGTAGACATCCAACGCACATATTGGCGGGATTCGGCTCAATAAGGGTCCCACATTCGCAACAGAGACTATGAAAGACAGTCATATTTATTCGATTGCAAGATTAATTTTTATTTTTTGTATATATATATATATATATATAAATCAGAAGATAGAAATTGACCAATCATAGTCGAACGTAAGAAGAATAATAGACTACAATAGGTCAATTTCTCGCTTTTGATTTCTAATTCATTACTTATGACTTATTATAGAATCTTCAATAGTAAAGCTTGTCAATAAATCAGTTATGATAGCATACAAAATTCTTTATACTTCAAAAGCAGTTCAGTTTTTTACTTACGTTTACTAAAGTTTTTTACTCTACTACTACTATATTGTATACTATACTATATATCTATTATATAAATGCTGAAGATTTTTTTGTAAAGTATGTGTACACACGCACACGCACGCACGTACGTACGCACGCACGCACGCACGCACAGAGAGCTTGCCAAAAGTCTGGATATACCCAAATATCTCATAAACGATGCATTTAAAAAAAAATGTATCTTACAAAAGTTCTAAGGTTTAAAAAGACGCATTCAATGATAATAGTTATTTGACCTAGGATGGAGTTGTCAAGGTCAACATAAATTTTTTAAATGGAATCCCTTCTTTTTCATTACATATACTTGTAGCTTATCTCGAGAGCTTTCCAAAACACTACAATTAAGTTTATTTTCATTAAGTACTTTGCGAGTTATAAGGCTTGAAAGCTACAGTACAACCGACATTAGCATTACGCAAGATGTTCAACAGACGGCCAAAACCTCTTGAATGTCGTTCAGAATTATAACATTGTTCTGAATAACATTTGTTAAGATCAAGGTCACTGGAGATTGTTTCTCTTATTTTCATTTTTGTACTAAAAATTCATTTTTATGTAAAATACTCTACACCTAAATTTAATAAAAATAGACTTATTCGATGTTTTCATTTAAAATGAAAGAATTTGGCAAAAAAAAAAAAAACGCGACGGCCTCGTGAATCAAGTTATTAAGCGTTAAAGTTGGAGACTTTAGAGATTATCTATCATCCCGATTCGATACAGCCCTATGTATATGTTCTGTTCACTGCTTTAAAAACACAAATTCATTGCTTTAACAACATAAATTCGTTGCTTTAACAACACAAATTCATTGCTTTAAAAACACTGCTTTAAATTCACTGCTTTACAAATGCGAATTCTTTGCATTAGCAGTGAATTTATATTTTTAAAGCAGTAAATGTATTTTTAAAGCATGAGTGAATTTATATAATTAATGCAGAATGTACACATAGAGCTATATCGAAAATCGGGACGATAAATATCTTAATCTCTAAATTATAATAGTAATAAGACTCAATAAATTTAAAAAACAGAAAGACAAAGGGCTATGAGCCTAAAACAATCGTTATAAAATAAAAATTTGTAAACCGTTAATAAATAAAACATGTCATCTAGTTAAAAGGAATGTTGTAATCGAAAACCATGTATTCCTCATAATAGTGTATGTAGATTATAGATATAACTTGTTTCTTCTATTGCGTGTCAATATAATAAAATAAAAACGTCGTCTATTCTTAGGCAATACGATGAGATTGAAATAATCATTACTCTAAGACGCTCAGAGACAATATTGTTACAGAGACAATAAGAAACAAGTTATGTTTGCATATAATCTACAGACCGCTGTTTTTTTTTGCCAGATTCTTTCGTTTTGAATGAAAACACAATACACTTTCGAATAAGTGTATTTTTATTAAGATTTGAAATGGGGGAGGAGGGGAGTTATGCTAAATAATTACATCATAAATAATTAAATCATTTATTTTCTTCTCATAAAACTTTAAAAATGTTTTCAGAATTTTTTATCAACTTTTTAGTACTGCATTTTCTTATTTTTACCAACATGAGACAATACTATTAAAAAATTCTGAAAAAATTCTCAGAACTTTATAAGAAGGAAATAAATGATTTTTGTCTTTTGCAGTTTTTCTGTAAAGTTGATGAGTAATTGAATAAAAAATTATTAAAGACCAATATTTGGCAATTTTTAGTAATTAATATCTTGTTAACTATTGCGAAAATTGCAAAAGACTTTCCATAAAGGACTTTCCGTCTCAGTTTAGTCCGCTCTATCTGCACAAAAACGATTAGCCAAAACTTATGGGATACCCTGTATATTTGTATAAAATAAATATCTTAAAGGATAACATTTTGTACATATACATACATCATTCCTTTCTTTGCATCCTCAGAGGTTTGTTGAATGTACTCCATTTTATGTACTTGTCACTGAAAAAAAAAAAAAAACTGAAAATTTTATAAAATATGCTTCATGTACTCTTCTCCTCGTGGATGCCTGTCTTTTTAATCCCCCAATTAAACTTGGAAGGCGAAGAGGGTATCTTCACACCAGATTGTATTCTAGCTATAAAAATTCGAATCCTTCAACAAATGCCAATTTACAACGCTTGAATAAAAATCTCTCTCTGTCTGTGATTATTTACAATTCTATCTCCAAAAATCTTAAAGAATTAACTGACAAAATCTTAAGATACCTTCGCTCGTCTAACCTCGTTCATCTAAAAACCTAACCTAAAAATCGCAATGCGCCACGAAATAAAATAATGAAAAGAAAGTTTCTTCTCTTCTCCAATATTCTTCTTCTTTTGGAAGGCCCTCTGGAATGCATTCCAAAACTCGACTCTGTCTTATAGAACCAAAAAATCATGGACATTACCGACGGGATTGTGGATATTGACTACGTAGTTCAATGTCAATATTTTGTGGACATAGAGGCGTTTCAAAATAAGGTAACAACTAAATCCCGCATGCCATTCCCGCGGCGGGTATGGCTATTCGCTTCTCGCTTTCAAGGCTTCTGTCTGGTTTGAAATTATGATTTATGTAATTTGACTTTGATGAGGCGAAAAACTGGGAAAAACAGCTGGCCCCGCTGTTCGTCGGACTAGGACGTCGGATAAAGCTCGTCATGTAAAAGACATTGGATAGCGACATTGACGCAGCGACATGAAACATGAAATCGGCGTTAATCGTTTGTTGCAGACGAGCGAGATCACGAGGTATTTCGCGGAGGACTGCAGAAATTAGAAATCAGAATCCCCAGGATGGGCTCCGGCCAGAGTGCCCGCAAGTTGACCATCTCGAACGAGGAGGAAATCGGGGTGATCAAGGTATCAAACGCGATCGTACAGCGTCTCGCTCAGGGGGAGAAATCAAAGTCCCACAAGCCACTGCCGGATGAGAAACCTGCCGCACCGATCCAAGACCCGGTGCCTGACGCCAGTGAAGCGACAACTGGGCAGCCAGTGTATTATCCAGAGTTGACGATGTCCGCTCTTCAAATACAGCAGCAAATGGAAGAGGAATTGAACCGGCAGAATCAGTACTGGCAGAGGCGTCTACAAAATATTGAAGATAGTTACCAAAAGATTAATCGCGTTTTAGAGGAAGAATACAAAAAGGCAGCTAACGAGTCCTCTGTTGCTAAGTCTGAGGGTGAGTTTAGATTTATTTCTTTACAACACCTTTTGATTTATTCTCTAATTTGATCTCCAATCATGTATATCGAGTCTCTGTTTTCGCTGAGAAATCATAGTTGAATGTGAGGAAAATAATAGACTATGATTGGTCAGCTACTTAAAACTTAGGTAATAGTTTACTGCAGAAAGTATATTCAACAAGTCATATGATATTCAATTATGAATGAAACAGCCTAAGATGTTTAGATTTTAGATGTTAATGCATAGATAAAATTAATTTCTGGATAATTTACTACTTTTGATTACTTAAATAAAAAAATTATATTAATATATACAATACTTTAGTTCAAGATAAAACTAAACGAAACTTTATACAATGTGACATAAATAAGTTAACAATTTAACATAAATATATATATATATATATATATATTGTTACAGGACAAACAATTGCAAATATCCAGAATGTAGTGCAACCGTGTTTAGAGAACAGTAACAAAGTTCTGAAGTGTTTCCAGGACCATCCCAAAGAGACTCTAAAATGTTCAGACTTGGTGGAAGAGTTTTCGAATTGTGTCTGGAAGGTGCATACAGGCATGATCGAAACGCGTTCGTAATATATTCTATTTGCGTGTCTCTTGAATCATGACATCTTCAAAACAGGACATTTAGTTGACAGATAAATTATATATCAAATTGTAATGCCTAAAATGCTTGTCTCAGCAGAATTGTTGCTGATGAAAAATAGTATAAAGCAAAGAATACATGAGGAGAAATGTAAAAAATAAATGAATATATATTGTGATTTATAACAAAATAAGATGATTGTTACATGTACAAGATAAATATTGTTGAGCATTAAACAAAAAGTACATTTCTTTCATTAATATTTATCCAAATTTAATCAGCAATAGAGTTTCATAATGCCATGTGGCACACAATTTTTGTTTACTAGAGTAACGATTTGGTAATTATGCAGGAAAGTGTATATTATGAAGACTAACCTGAACAACTCATTTTGAGGTTCTATATATATATATATAGTTCTATTTATAGATCAAAAATATATACAGTATAACTCAGAGTGCACGACCCAAATAAAGGCCTACAGCAGCATAGTATTTATATAATATGTATCTATAATATATATAATTTTATATAAATTGGTAAATATAAAATGAGAAAACGTTGCAAATGCAAGTCATTGGAAGTACATTTCTGATATATTTTCTATAACATGTATGTAAAATATATATATATATATATATCCTATTTATACATTATAATACTTGCCGAATGTATATAGAGTGCAGTAATCAATTATTTTCGTGCAGTATAAAATGATATCCGTTGATGACACATATGCCATCAAGAGACCTGTTCTTTTTAGCTGAACTTCTTACATGTTTCATCTTTTTTTTTCTTTTCATGTACGAGAAGAAAAAAGAAAAGATAAACTATGCAAATTCAGCCAAAAAGAACAGACTCAAATTTATACCACTCCTCCAAAAAGAAATACAAAGCAACTATAACGAAAACTTTAATTTATGAAATTCTTAGAATTACATTATTAATTATCTCTAAAAAATTAAACGGTAATATATTAAGAATTAAGAGGATTGTAAGCCTTATGCACAAGCAGTGCACAAAATTGGAAAGAGGATGTACAATATATTCCGAGGCACATTACACCACCACAATAATTAATAATATTTGCGTACTTCTTAACGAAAGTATATATAAATGTGTTTTAATCAAGTGAGTGTGATTCTTGTTTAAATTCGCAATACAAATTATAATATAACGTAACAAAATTTTAGGATTCACGAGCAAATGATTGTTTAAAAAACGAAGAAAAAGAAAAACGAGTAAATCTTAATTATTTAATCGGTTTTCTTATCGCCATTCGATTGCGTGAGTTTTGTATATTCCTTAGTTAAACGATCGTATTCCTTCGTGAGTGATTCCGCCTGCGATTTTACCGCTTCTTTATCCTTCCTTTCTTTAGTCAAATTACTCTCGAGCTCCTGATTCTTCGCTTGCAACTCTTTAATTTGAGTTTTCAATTCCGAGACAGCTTTGTCGTGTGCCTCGTTGGAATCATTCTGCGCACTTTCCCCAATTGTTCTCTGGGACAACAAGCTCCTGGCTGTGGTCGTCGCCGACTGAGCCTGCCGCATGGCTGCCTCGTTTTGCGCGAGTAAAGAAGCTTGAGTAGATATCAAGATGACAAGACGACGTATCACTAAGCTCAGAAATAGCGCAAAACCGGATATGTAGAAATTCCTCTGTGCGCGAAACAATCTCATATTTTCTGGAAAGAGTGTATTAATGTAAGCGTCAGAATAGTGACATAATTTGTGGCGCGCGCGTAATCAGGAGTCACAAGAATATGAAATTTCAAGTAATATACAAAAAGGAACGTTGTGAAATACAAAAGTGTCAAGGGTGATTCTCAAGTAATTCAAGATTAAAAAAATCACCTCTTAAAAATTTTCAGAATACATAAAAATCACTGTGTATAATCTACCTTGCATTTCAAGATTTAACTGATGATGATGGTCTGTGTGATCTAAGTTCGTGGAGTATTTCCGCATTTCTCGTATGGCGTCCAGCAGAAAGAGAACCAGAACACCCAGCAAGACCACAAAATAAATAGAAGCCTGATTATTTAAGCTTTGCAAAAAGCGAGACTTGAAGAACTTTTGCCATCTAGTCGGCGAGGCTACCGGAAGCACCAGGAGGAGGACGATCGCAACTTCAATATAGAGGAAACCAGCAATGAGCGTCCACTGCAAACTCATGTTTGCCTCTTATTCTACCCCTGCGTTTAGATACCTAAAAAAAATTATAGAATATACATGTCAATGTAATCTTCACATCTCAACATCTCGAAAATGTATAGAAATCAAGTATTTATTGGAATTCCTTCTTGCCAACTGTCGGAATCTCATCTTTTTCTGACAAATAAAACACTGTGCTTCCTAGCATCTACAAAATGCCTGTGCAACAGGATACTTTAATCTCAATTCTATTCATAAAAAGGCATAAGGTAGAGATAACTCTAACATAGATTAACACTTTAATATAACATAGATTCATTTGGTTTAACTTACTATCTTCTTCCAATTTTTAAGAAGTAGAATAATTTTTTACCAATATAGATTAAATTCCATGTCGGTTCAACTTATTTTACTCTTCCTATATTTTTAAGAATTGAAAAATATAGTTTTAAAAAAGTCGTTTTTTTTTAAATTGTGGAAAGAAAATTGAATGATTTTTTTCACGAAAAGAAGCAAATATGCAGATTTAAAATTACAGCTAATCTACATTGATAGAATGGTCACCTCTTCATCTTTTTCTACTTCTAAGAATTAGAAAAAGATGGAAAATAAATTGAATTGACATTAAATTTAATCTACATTAGTAGAAACGAGCATTAGCTGAATTTCTTGCACTATTTTTTTCTTTTCTAAAGTAGAGAAAAAAGAAAAATAAACTGCAAGTTCAACTGGGGGGGGGGGGGGAAACAGGCTGATAATTTACATTTTGCACTGCGACGCAATTATTAAATTAACATCTCGAGGAATGCATGCAAAGAGAATTGACAGGATGATACGTGATTTTGAATCGGATCATGATCAGTCATGACGCAACATTATTGTGATAAAATGACACGATTTAGAGACAGGATTCGTGGAAATGTCGTCGATCGGCTTGCTGACCACTTTCAAAGTCGCACCTGTCACGTTTCGGGTAAGTACATGGTAGACACGATCCGTTCGCAAAAATAAAGTACGTCGTCAGGTAAAACGAAGCTCAACAATTCGGAGATTGGAGTCGTCGGCTCTCTGGCACGCCTCTAAACTTAACACATACATATGAAGATCTGATATATTTTGGAATAGCCATTTAACGAATGAATCCTCGACATATTTATAAGCTAGCGATTCGTTTGCCCGGGTGACCGCCGGTGAATTTCACTTGTCAGTGAAATTCACCAGGATTTTTAATTCCTTACGTGGTTCCCCTGTGAAGACGAGTGCAACGGCAAGAAGATTGAAACACGTCGTCGGCCTCCGGTGACTTATATGTGACGTGCAAAGTGCATACAAGTAGACTGTAGACTCAAAGTGCGAACGTTTCGTCAGTCGTCGGTAGTTTTATAAATAAACCGTACCTCGTGACGTCACCCAGACTCCTCGCAAAATATATAATTTTCTGCATCGCTTCATTCGCATCTCTGTTCTCTCTGTTTCTCTTCCTCTTTCAGTATCCCTCTTCTCTTTCTCTCTGTCACGATATGCACGCATCGCAAATGCTTTAAAGCGTTTTTGGATTGGTCAATTTGTAAAATTCTTTTGTCTGATTGGTTTGATTCCATCAAATGCTTTAAAGCACTTTCTAGAGTACATTCCGTTTCATGCGTGATGCATTATTTATCCTTGTTGTTCACCGAATGTTAAACAAGAATAAATGATACATTATGGGCCAGTCTCACCAACTCCGATTAACTCAATCGATTGAATTGATCAGTTCGGGAATTCTTTTTTTTCGTAAATTGGAAGAAAAGTAAAAAGCTCCGTACAATAAAAGGAACAGAGAACAGACAATAAGAATTTCAACTTATCAGAAATCATGTATTGTGGAATACACAGTTTCTGATAGGTTGAAATTCTTATTCTTTGTTCTCTGTTCCCTGTTCCTTTTATTGTGCGGAGTCCTTAAAGCGACCGACGAGATACTATTAGAGTGAAATCACACGATGCGGAATAGGACTGCGGAATACAGAATGCGTCATTAAAGCAATCAATCAGTGCTATCACTTTAATATTCACAAGGAAGTGAACTCCCGTAATGCCTACTGCACACTGAACGCGATAAGCGACGAGTGATATCCAATGAGAACTTTGCTTTTTCTTATATGATACACAAAGCAAAGCTCGCATAAGAATGTCAGTCTTTAATTGACGCGGAACGCTTATGATTGGTTCCGCTCTTGTTCCGCTTCTTGCTGCATGGGAAGGTACCCTTAGACGCATTCACATTTTGATGGAAAAGCGGAAAACGGAAGGGCAGCAGCCGCGCTAATAGTCGACAATTTCGGCTTTTTGTACTACTTACTATCAGCACGAATTCTAATTGGCCACTGCTTTATCGCTTTCTATTTTTCCGTCAAGGTGTGAACGCGCCCTTACAATTACAACCACTTACAACTACGCTTATGTCTATTGTAGAATAGGCTTTACAATTACAATCATTTAAGATATATCCACATAAATTTGCATAGCTACATAATAAACGTATGCATAAAAAAAATTATCCAATCATATTTCTCTCATAAAGACACACGTAAAATATGATTGGATAATTTTCATTATGAATATGTTTATGTAGTGATGTAAGTTGTGTGGATATACCCTCAAGCGAGGAGATTCTTGCATAACGCATAGAACGATAAGGGTATTTATGCTATTTCACTGGATGGATAAGCAGTGAAGGTATAAAAAAATCAATCAGAGTCTTTTATTTCATGGAAATGAAGGAAATAAAGAACTTTGATTGGTTCATATCCATTGGCTGCGTTCAACAAAAAAAGAAGTTTTGCTACAACTGTTGTAAAATTCTTTAATATGAGTAGTCCTGCCCTTAGTCCTTCACTAATCTAAATGTATAAACTAATCATATTGAAGAATTTTACAACAGTTACAAAGCTGCTTTTTCTATTGAACACAATCATTAACTGCGTTCAGAGGAGAAAACAGCAATTGTTGCAAATTTTTTCAATACAATTGGTTCTTGCTTTTGGTTCCTTACAGATTTAAATGTATAAAGCCTGGTTGCATCAACGTTACTTTGAGTTTAAACAAAGCTTAAAAGACTCTCCGTCTCTGTCTCTCTTTCACTTTAAAACGAGACAGAATTTTAAGTCTTGTTTAAAGTCAAAGGGTACGGTCAACGCGATGCTACAAATGCTTTAAGGCAATTTTTGATTGGTCAATTTGTAAAATTTTTTTTTCTAATTGGTCAACCAAACGCTTCAAAGCATTTGTAGTGAGACTTTGACCGCAGCCAAAGGATGCGGAACAGAGAATACGTGATTCGAACAGCCAATCAGCGCTCTTCTGTATTTTTCTATCCCATGTCTTTCTCATGATTGGCTGTTTGAATCACGCATACTCTGTCCCGCATGTTGATTCCCGTACCGTGTGATTTCACCCAAGTAAAGGCTTAAACACAATAGCCACAGGCAATAGGGAATAACGAACCGTCTAATCAGAACTCTGATTGGACAGCTCGTTATTCTCTGTTCCCTGTGCCTATTGCCTGTGCCTATTGTGTTTAAGATTTAACATCGGTACAACTGGGTCTAAACCATTGTGTAAGAATAATAAGTGATTCCACTCGTCCATTCCATTCGTTCCATTTTTGTCTAGAAAAACTGTGACGAAATTGGGGCAGTTCAGACACTAGAGGGCATAATGATCTAACACTTAACCTCATACTCTACTACACCGATTCCATTCGCGATTGCCGAGAAGGAAGCACGTATGGATTTTTATATTTACAGGATATGCGAAAAGTTAATCTTGATTTAATCTATAATTGACATGTTTCTCCTTCCTTTTGTTTAACATTTGATATCTATTCTTAAGATAGACGTCGCATGCAAGCCAGAAAGTGTATCACGTCAGTATAAATTTTATGACCGAGCGGTCAAGTCTAGAAAATTGCTTGGACCATGCTAAGCTAAGCCTAATTTTCGAAAAAAAAAAATTGAATTCGACAATATTGGCGCTTATTCTACGATACTAAATATTTATTTTCTTATCTAGTTATATTAGTTACATACCGACATGTGTCTTATTTTAGAATGTTCGATGAAAATCTCGATGCTTATTCGACAAACAATAACTCATTCATATTGTACAATGTAAAACTATTAATGTACTAATAAATGTACATTAGTACATTTATCAGTACATTTCCATCGTCTCATGTTTGCTAAGATATTAGCTAAACAACATAAATGTAAATGGAAAATATTATACATATCTGTTAAAAACTCATCTTCTACATTCATTTAATTTACAATTTAAAAAAAAATGAGAATACAATAAAAAACATGAAATTTCTCATCGCTTGTTCTCTGTCTGGCTTACTGATATATGGTATTAAATGCATCTGTTATCGATAATGACGGCCTTTGCAATCTTTTCAATTCACAGCCGTTCAAGTAGCATTTCTTTTTACGATTAAAATCTACAGCACACATATCCTCTTTCATAACTTTCACGATCTTCCTAATTGTCCTATCAATAAATGTACTAATAAATAAAAAAATATTTTATACATAATTATATATAATTATATATAAAACATTTTTTTCGGA
>JAANIC010005860.1:117186-134348 GCA_017607545.1 Acromyrmex charruanus | reverse complement strand
AATAATCGAAAAAAAATGTTTTATATATAATTATATATAATTATGTATAAAATATTTTCTCCCGGGGTTTATGAAGTTAGATGTTATACATATACGCCATCTGCTTTTCAACTCATGGTGGAAGGGATAACATGGTGTGCTTATAGCGTTTTCTAATCTAGGTTGAAGTAATGATGTATCGTGCTGTCCTATTGGTAGAGCGTGTAAGGTCAACCAATAACAAAGCATTTTCTAACCCAAGTTAGTGCAAACTCGATCGGGCCAAAAATGTTGTTAGGGTCTGAGCACAAGAATTGTCGTAATACTTACTTAGAAACTTAAGTTGTAGACGTAAGATTTATTGTCGTCTCTTAGAAACACGGTCTCTAAGTAAGTTACTTACCTTAGTTTGCAAGCATCTCTCTCTCTCTCTCTTTTTCTCTAAATCTCCTCCATCTCTATAAATGTCGCGTCAGGGAAAGAGGCTGCCAACTGTGAAACGCTAAACATAGGGCGAATAATTGTTTACTACAGAAAGCGAAACATAAAGTGTGTTAAATAAAGAAAGATTCAGTACCAATTTCACAACGTAAAACAGGCAGGTATTTATAGTCGATTCTTGCATATAAGACTGTCTTAAGTACAATCTTAAGATGTCATAAATAATACAATCCGAGGATTGTATTAGCATCTTAAGACATTATTTAAGATTGTTTTAAAATAAAAACAGACTATGAATATTGCCTTATGTTTAGCGTTTCACAGTTGGCAGCCTTTTCCTCTGACGCGACATTCATAGACAGAGGCTTAGTTTCCACCGAGGATTTAAATCGAATCAAAATGTAAGAACCAATCAACTACAGTTGACTATTCTCCTGTTACAACAATAGGGGAATGCTGTCGAACAATAGGGGAATGCTCGACTGTGGTTCTTAGGATGAAATCACGATTAGAGCTATTTGAATAACGCAGAAGAACTCTGATTGGTTGCTCCTATGACGCATTCTCTATTCCGCAGTCGTTTTCCGCACCGTGTGATTTCACCCTTAGAGGGCTCCGCACAATAAAAGGAACAGGGAACAGAGAACAGAGAATAAGAATTTCAACCTATCAGAAATCATGTATTGTGGAATACACAGTTTCCATAGAAACATAAGTTGAAATTCTTATTCTCTGTTCTCTGTTCCCTGTTCCTTTTATTGTGCGGAGCCCCTTACATTCTGATCCAATTTAAACGATTCGGTGAAAACTAGGCTAATGATTTTACATGAGTGGAATTCATTTATTCTATTATTCTTACATTTTGGTATAAATCAATCATATTAAAGAATTTTACAATAGTTGCAAAGCTGCTTTGTTGGGCTGTGTTCGATTGTGTATGTCTTGAAATGAAGTGAAAATTATAAAAGTGAACAAATTCACTAGAATATTTATAATTTAATTGGTCAATATCTAGTAATCATTGTTCACTTTTATAATTTTCATGTCATTTCCAAATACACAATCGAGCCCTTGAATCGTCATCCGGATGCATCCAGATGTCATTTTATTATATATTTGTGTTAACTAATGTTAAGGTCATTCTACATTGGTCGCATCATAGACGTCGCAAATCACAAGCTTGTGCTTTAGCCAATCCGATGCTTTTATTTTAAAGCGCTTCTGACTCTACGATACGACCGATGTAGAATGACCTTTAAACAAGGATAAAAGAATATCTAGATGCACCAAGAATACCCAGATAATAATTCTGAACGCAGCCATTAGGTCTGTTCGCGTTGCATGAAATCTCCAAATATTTTTGCACTTAAAATGAGACAAACATACACCTACTTGTTCTTGAAAAGAGAGAAAGCGAAGATGTTAAGTGCGCAAACAGTGCAAGCAACGCGACAGACCTAAATCTATATATATGCATTACATGACCGATGCATCATGCACCTGTCAATCCTGTCCATAGCTTCATTGTTTACATGCTGAAACCCGTCGGATCGATACCGTTTGCACGCGCACGAATACGAATACGAATGCGTCGGACTGATGAGCTTCTAACGATGCGTAAAGGTATGCGTACACGTGTCTGATTCGTCGTAGGACATATTTAATAAGCGGCAAACGCGTTGCGCGTGCCGAAGAAGAGAAGGAGCTAGAGAAAAGGGAGGCGTATGTGTGCGTCGTATCGTCGTATGTGTCGTATGTGTCGTATGTGAGCGGGAAAGAAGCGACGCCGCGGCCGGCACGGCGCGCTGGCGATGGATCACTCCTAGTCACTTCCTTAACTTTTGTTCCGACAACGCGATAGAACCTCGAGGATATATTCCTGCGCCAAGTAGGACAATTTATGGGACACAACGTCACCAGCTGGGAGATGATACGCACGCGGGAGGAAAAGTCGAATTTCGACATTTTCGACGGTACGGACGGCACCGAGGTTCAGCATACGATTATGAACAACATGGTAGACGCCAGGGCCTGTTACAAGCCTATCGGCAAAGTGAGTTGTCGAGTTTAAACCTTTAAACACGAATCGCATTTAAAACGAGACAACTTTGATCAAATCCTGATCAAATCCTGATGAACCGTACAGTGCAGTGAAATCGTTTTCTTAACACGCAAAGTTTCTTACTTGCGTACACAACTCGTCGTTTTACTCTCATCTTTTTCTCTGTGTCAAATAAATAATTAACAATTCTATCCTAATAATTTATATTAATAAAATTACTTGGATAGAACTATTAATTCTATTGTTTGCAGTAACCCTTAGCTGGCGATCACTGAATCGTTCAAAATTGAATGGATATTTATTAGTTTTCAAAGATTATTTGTATCTCTTTTACATTATTATGAGAGTATAAAAAAATCAAACTCGAAAATTGCTACTTCTTTTTTTATTTATAATATTTAGACACAGATCTACTTTTCCATTATCTAAGAGAATTCAATTATTTGCGCTATACTAGATTAATACTCTAAAAAGGTATACTCTATAAAGTATCTGAATGTAGTGATATTAGGTGTAGTAAAAAGAAATCCATTATTTTTCCAATAGATGGCTTTAGTAATCTGTATCTCGTAACGCGAGATGGATTCTATTAGAAAAATAATGGATTTCTTTTTACTATACCTAATATAATAGCAGGATGTCGCCAAAGAGAAGTCATAGACTTTAAGGACATATAGAACAATAAATAATAACTCGAAAAGTTCTAATAAATGTAAGTGCGAAAACAAATGATTGCCAATATCTCTTTGTTTAAACGATAAAACATCAGAATTAGAGATAAACAGACATTTCGATCAAATCTGTTTAACAAACTTACTTTGGATGAGGCGCAACCTCATACTAAGTTGCTCCTCAGAAATTTATTCAGAAATCCATCTGAAATTTGTAAACAATCGTTTATCTTGTTGGATATACCCTTAAAGTCTATGATTCTTTTTTTAAATTAGACACCCTGTATAATCAACTTTGACAATGCAGTAACATGTATATTCTGTTAAATAATGTGACAGCATCATTATTACATATTTAATTGTTTAAAATATTAGGTATATTTTTTTTATAGCTAAACTAATTCATATTTTTTTGTACATCAAGTGAAATAAATATGTACATGTTTGAAATTTGTCAAAAACGAGAAGAAAAGTTCTGGTGCAGTCTATACAGCAAAATAAAAAATATTTATGTATTTTTATGTACTTCTAGCAGTTTTCATCGCTCTTTTATGTAAGCATATATTGATCTATTATAGTATAACGCATAACAATTGAATTTGCTGCAATAGCATATATAGGGTATCTTGTAAGTTGTTGCCAACCGCTTTTATATAGAGCGGATTAAACTGAATCGAAAAGTCCTCCTACCATTTTGCAATTTTCGTATTAATTAACGAGATATTAATTACTAAAAATTGCTGAATATTATTTTCAATAATTTTTTACTCAAATACTGTCAACTTTACAAAAAAAATAGCGAGAGACAAAAATTATTTATTTTCTTCTCATAAAGTTCTGAGAATTTTTTCAGAATTTTTAATTCCCTATTTTTTCATGTTGATAAAAATAAGAAAATACAGTACTAAAAAGTTAATAAAAAATTCTCAAAAAATTCGTAGAGTTCTATGAGAAGAAAATAAATGATTTTTGTCTGTGTAGTTTTTCTGTAAAGTTGATAGTATTTGGATAAAAAATTATTCAAGATCAATTTTCAGATTCGGCAATTTTTAATAACTATTGCGAAAATTGGAAAATGGTAGAGGATTTTTCGACTCGGTTTAGTTCTCTCTACACAAAAGCGATTGGCAAAAACTTACACCCTGTATATTCAAAAGTGGTCCAGCTATAATTCTCCAAAGGTTAGGTTCTGCTAATTCTGTTCTGAGAATTATATCCATTTCTATCAATATAGAGTAACTTTAATTTCGATTTAACCCACTTTTTATCTTTTTTTTCTAGTTCTATAAGAATTAGAAAAAATTAAACTAAGATTAATGTTAATTCATGTCGGTAGAAATGGATATTTTCAGTATTGCATATATTACTTGATAAATTAATCAGGACTCGGTTGAAGTAGTCCGTCAAGTATTTACAGGAAGTTATTTGTATGGAAAATTTCTTGCATGCAGCTCTCTGTAATTTGCATAAATTTCGTATGGCTATCATGAATTTCATGTATTAAATGAAGGAATGATTTTGAATCGATTCGGCAATAGAATCTGTAGCGTCAACGAATCATTGTATCTTAAACATTAATTTATTTCGTAGGATTGTTGTTATAATTTGTCGTGTGTGCGCATGTGATATACAGTTGGTTTTCTTCCGGCCTCTTCCGTTTTTTTTATTTTACGTTTACTATATGACAGAGATACATAAAAATGTATATCAGAGCGATGGATATATGTTCAGGTTTGTAATATTTACACTATGATTTATTTAGCGAAATGTTTTTCGTTGAAAAACTATGCATTTTTTACCTAAACCGAGCTTATTTAAATAAATCCTGAATTATCCCAAGCTTCAGAGAATACAGGATGTCCCATGCTGAAATTAATTCGCTCTTATTCTGTAACGTATATCGGGAAAATTAAAAGTGCGATTAACAGAAGTTATCTGGCAGTTTTATTTGAGTATATTCTGTACATTCTGTACAATAGAAAATTTTGTCTAACTTGACAATTTTATTTAACTTTACAAAAAAAAATGGTGAAAATTAGATAGTTTAATGATATTTTCGTGTTAGAAAAAAGATAATAGAACCAATTTTTATACCTAAGTCATGGAAGAAGAGCTTGAGAGAGTTTAGTTTCAGCAACTTTCCATCCAGAGACCAGCCACTTGGCTAGCAAATTCAATAAGCCCTCGATCATCATTCAAGAAATAATCATATTTCTGTTTCTCTTCTATGTATTCCTCATGAATCATCGATGCGTAATGGCAGAAATGAAATAGAAAACGGAAACTTGAGTCCACTTGTGATTTGTGTTGCTGAATGGCACTCGCAAAAGTATCAAGCTCTCATCAATATTTGTATTTCATTGTTATCGATACCGGCCCGAATAATGTTGCTATTGTCGTGTTAAAGGTGCGCGAGGTAGTATCACTGCATGACACTGCAACAAACAACAGGCGTCAAGTTCTGCGAGCACTAAGCACTACCAGCACTAGATAGTCACTCGCCTTTGTCAGTAGAAGCGGAACGGTCGGCGTGGCTAAACACATTCGCGCTCGATAGCGCTCGGCTCTCGCACAGTAGCTCTTGTTCTGTAGTTGTTCTTTTCTGTGCGACGAGCGCGTCAATCGGTCGATCTCGTAATCGCTCCAAGCATCACGAGGAAGGTGAAGAGACGCAAGTTACTCGCATGGCGCATCCGGGTGTACGTATCGCAATTTAAACATTAGACCAGCCTCACATCTGGTAGGCAAAACAAAGGAGGTAAAATTACCTCTAGACTGTATTGCCTCTGGACTATCACGTACCTGTACGTAACTCCTGATTGTTCTTGACCTCTTTGAGATTTCATACGTAACACTACCTACCCTCGGTCGTGAAGATGAATCAAGTCAAAAGAAAAGACATGCAAAAACTGGCGATTAGAGGCTTTTAGCGAAAAGAGGCAAAAACGTTTTAACTCCAAGTTGTATGATGTACAGCCCACATGGCCTAGATTATATAGGTATAGCATACGTGATATAAGCTTGTTATACCATCAAAGAAATCTCTATCTCACATATACCTGCAGTGGCAAAATAAGTTATCCAATTTTGACCGCGTCGTTTGTACGAGCGATAATTGGAAAATTTAATGACTCAATCATTGGAGCAGTTGATGATTTGGCGAACGACCTTCAAGGGTTTTTCCGCGTTGAACCGCGTTCTCTTCGATGGAAAACTATAGTCATTCAAAGTTGGAGTCTTTCAAAATTGGAGGGAAAGTGATTGTTACACTCAGAAAAGAGAGAAGATCTCGTTAGCAGGATCATCGCTGTCTCGGTAACGACGCGATCGTTGCGATAATTCGGCCCGAGTCTGTAACGTCTAATTAAGTTAATTCAATCCCCATCACATTCCCTCCCTTAGCCCAAGTTTATTAGGTACACTTTAGTTACACGAAAATTGCGGCCGCGCTTTGACGCGCCGCGCGAGCTTACTCTCATAATTTTATGAGTTGTTTGTTAATTAGACGCCTGTCTCATTTTCCTTTGTTTCTTCTAGTAAGCGCGGCGAGTGAGAGAACGGCTCGTGTAGTTGGTTACAATATTATCCACAACCAGTGATTCTTTTTCTCTCTTTTCTTGCTTTTCTCCCTCACTTTCTCTTTCTCTGCCTCTGCCTCTTTCTCTTTCTCTTCCCTCCCTCCCCCCCCCCCCCCCTCTCTCTCTCTCTCTCTCTCTTTGTTTCTCCAATCACCTGCACATGCATGGGTCCCGGCTTGTCGATTACCGCATCCTCGTTGTGCACTGGCGACAATCGTTTCACCGCGCACGTGTACTCGTCGAGCACCAGCTGTCCTGGACACCAGATCCCGATCAGACATGACCAACGATAGACGGGTGAGTATTATCTCTCTTGCTCTCATAGAGTTCCATAGAGCTCCATAGAGAATTAAAATCAGAGGAAAAACGCAAAATTTCTAAACTTCTAGGCTAATTCAATGTGCCCTTTGTTTCCTGTTTCTTGCTGTTTGTCTCTGTTTGCCTCTTGCCTTTTTGGTCAATAAGATAAGAGACAAACAGCAAGAAACAGAAAATAAAAAGCACATTGCAGAATAGCCATTAAGCATCTGCGATATGTATGACAGATCAACAGTTTGGATTGTCACAGTGGACCTTATAGAGACTTTGAGCGAAGGGAGTAATTTTTTTGTTTGACCTGCATTCAAAAAACGATCCTAAACTTTACCAAATTTATGCTTGTGCACGTTGAGCGAATTGTTTATAGTTTTTAAAACGGCTTTATATAAAAGTCGGTGTACTTATATAGCGGAATCTCTTAAAAAACCGCAGTGCTTTTTTTTTTAATTTCTGTCTCTTCAAAAGTAGCGCAACTTACTCTATAAATTTTTTGGAGTAAAATGAGTAAAATCTATAATCTCTTCAAAAAAGAGTGTACATTTGCCACTATTATTGAAGAGTGCAAATTTTTTAGTCTTTCAATAATGACAATATTTTAACTCTTTTGGAGTGAGGTTTCATTCCAAGAAATTTAGAGTTTAGAAAGCGTGATTTTCGAATTATTACTGTATTATGAATGAGTGAAGTGTAAACATTTTTTTTTATTCTATCAACAAAAAAAGTGAACTGATCTCATACAAATCGACGAAATTATTATAATTCGAAAAAGATGATTTAAAAAAATCAAATTCAAAATTAAATATATGCACTAGCATGCGTCCAACGATTTTAAAAAGCGTAATTTTTTTTAAACAAAATTGACAAAAATGATGAAAATAATTCATCATGTTGATAATGTATCTACTTAAATGTATCTACTTAAATAAGAGAATGACATGTCAAAATTTCACGTATATCCTTCTCTTCTATACAAGTATAAACTGCAGCATTTCATGCGTAGAATAAATGAGGATATAAAATATCACATCTTTATTGCATTACCTACGTAACAACGAGGAAGCCGCAACGACGTGATTACATAATGTACCGGTTATTGATTTTGATTACGATACCTTGCACACTTAACACACAAGGTGTCCCAGATCTACCGAGCAGTATTTTACTTACGTTTTCTTTGATCAATTTTCATCTTTTCTCTACAAAAATGACGATAGTTTTCAATTTACAAGCAAATTTTTAGGAGCTATAAACGCAGATCTTTCATTTAATTTTTTTTAAGTGGATTTTAATCCGTAATTCCATCTAAATTGGCGTAAAAAAATTCAAACTTATATGAAAAACAGGTTCGAATAGATTCGGAAGATCCTGCGCGCCTGATATATTTCGGAATTGATCTTTCGCCGTGATTCTTATACAGTTTTTGCAGTTCACTTGATTATCTTCTTTTTTTTCCTTGGGAAAAAGTCGCATAATTCGATCTATCTCACCACGCTACGCTACACACCGCGGTAAAAATCTGTCGATTCACACGAATTCAAGAGATTTCACATTCGCGCTGTCAATTAGTCATAACCGCGTGTGATTCATTATTGTTTCTTCAAGCGCAATTTCAAAAAGAGAAGAACGTAAGTTAAAAAAAAAAATCTTTGTTTAACACTTAATTATTCACGTAGTATGTCCAGGAAATCCTTGCCTTATAAGTTCACTGAATGTATGAACGCTATTTTATATACACATTATATATATTTAGTGTAAATTGTTTCGTAATTAAAAAACATTTTGTTATATTTATATCTTTATCTTAAGAATGTTAAATTGAGTAATTAGTTAATTAGTTAAAAATAAGAAAGTTAACAACTTTTACTTGGTTAATTTTAATGAGTTAATTTTTAACTTCGATCCATTCCCAAGTTATTTTATAAAATACATTAACTTTAATTTATTAACTTTTTTCTAATTATGAATTAAAATGTTTTCTTTGATCACCAATAAGTATTTGTTTTACAAATTACATTTTAATTTAATATAAATAATTTTTAATTATTAACTTTTAATTTAACTTTAATTTAATTTTAACTCAACTTTTACCTAAGTTAGTTTTTGTTCGTGCAACTTTTAACAGTTAATAGGCCTAAGTTAATAGGCCACTATTTAATTTAAAACTAATCAACTTTTACTTACCCGATCCTGAAAGGATGTACAGAATATTACCAATTTTTATTTAATTGTAAACATAAATGTAACGTCAATTCGTTTTGTGCAAACTCTCTCAATCGTTATTTTTGTATCTCATCGCGCATCGTCTGTTCTGCGTCAATTCCTTGGACTTTGTTCTCGGAGGCAACCGTTGAAAAATATGCAATTGTCAGCCGCGATAACGAAATGTCTGTATTTTGATATTTTTCATTCGTAATGCCGGCAACTTTCTTTTTTTACGGTTTCTGAGCAAGAGAGAGCCCTCTTGAAAATCGTGAATGATATTATATTTCTCGCATTGTACATCATATTGGCATGACGCGCTTTGTTTCTTTCTTTTCTTCTTATTGACATGATTTTATCATTTCGTAAGTAATATTGCAGTAATATTGCAGTAAATATTCACAACGTTGTTCCAACGGGCCTTGCGGCGATCGGGATATATAGAAGTAAAATTTGAAAGAGAATTAGAGATGAGTAATGAAGTGGCTAAACAATAGGGAGGGGTGGGAGTATCCGAGATTTCGGATACTCCCAATCGAGTGTTTGTAATGTTTGGGTACTTGAATTTAAAATCGAGTCGGGCAGTAGATTATAGATGTAGACTTGTGGATTTAAATTTAATTAATTATACTATAGTTTAAGTGGAAAACCTGATTGAAAAATCATGAAGAAGCATCAAATTTATGCCGTTAAAAAGTTTCTATATCTATGATCACTGCCTGATTCGATCTTGAAAAAAATTCCCGATCCGAATCCGAGGCTCGAGTATCCGCATATCTCTACCAAACAGCCTTGGCGGAAAAATTTTCACGAAAAATTACATAGATTGAGAAAATCCAAGAAATCCTTCACTTATATGTCTTTTGACGATATATTGCAAGTTTTTACAGAACATTTTTTCGTATCTTGTATCATAAGATAAACAGCGTCACTCTACGTCCCACGAATATCTACAAAAAATTAAGGATATCTAAGGCAAACATATCTCACTCTACGTTCCATTATGAATATCTATGAAAAACTAAGAATTTTTTAACTCTTGTCTCAATCTATACTTTTCCTGTACTAATTCGTAAAAATGTTTTCCGCCAGGAAGGATAAAGGATAAAGTAATTGTGTTTTATAAACTATTTAGACGTGATCTTTAGATTAGATATCGATGTATCGTATTTAGTAAATTATTGTATTAGCGGTTGACTCAGTTAAGTTACAAACCTCCGCCATATTGAATCATGATGTTATAAGCGAAAAATGACACGTTAATTTTTAGGTCATTTAAAAAGTATCTGCGGTTTTTTGTTCAATTTTTGAATGAAAAAACCGCGGATACTTTTTAAATGACCTAATATTACTGGCCATTTGTAAATAAAGACAAGTTGGCTAAAACGAAATGATAAGATTGCTTTAAACTTTAAAACATTTGTAGAAATGGATGAAAATTATGCTTATTATCAACATATCATTTCTTGCTTCTAACGAGTCACGATTCAATATGGTGACTACTTCAGGAGCCTTAAATATATACATTTTAATATTTTGATACACATAGTTGATCGTTCTATTAGCCTTTATCCTTTTTTATTTGATAAAATGGATGTTAAATGATATTTATAGTCGTGGTTCCGCGGCGTTCGAAGCAGCAAGTTTCGACACGTTTACGGCGTGCCAGCCAAGAGGGAGAAATGTTACGACAACATCAAGATCACAAAAAACGCCCACGATTCGCAATTCTGCGCCGTAAATCCCAAGTTCCTGGCCGTCGTGACGGAGGTTGCGGGCGGTGGAGCGTTTCTTGTGTTATCATTGGATCGCGTGAGTAATCTGTGCCTTATCGATTTATCGATTCTAGTCCTGCGCAAGAACAAAAGTATTAGCTAACATCGCATTGTTGGAGTCTGAGAAAATAAATTCAGATTTTTTTGTTTCTCACGGAAATTGTTTCACATAATGATATTCTAAATATCTTACAATTAATTACAGATTTTCATATAACATATTTATGTCGTGTTATGTCAGTACATAGTAATACATCAATCATTTGTCACACTTGTTGCAGACCGGACGACTTGACTTCAACGCCAGCCGAGTAACTGGACATACGGGTCCCGTTTTGGACATCAAATGGAATCCATTCAACGACAATATCATCGCGTCCTGTTCCGATGATTGCACTGTAAGAAAAGTTTTGCATACAGGAAGCATTTCCACTTGCATCTCCAAAGAGGGAGATTTCTGTAGAAATGTAAACTACATGGAATGTAGATTAAAAAATTTAAAATTTATTTCAACTGCTACATGTGTGTATTTGTATGTGTGTTTAACTCTCCCATGCAGATAAAGTCTGTAATACATAAGTTACTGATTTACTGGATCTGTGAGCTTATATTGACTAAAAGGCATTTAATTAATTTTAAAGAACCAATGTGCTATAACTTGTGTAAAAAAAGAATTAAATTTAGTTTATTTTAATAACAATAATTCAAATTTGCAGATGCAATATAAAGAATATTGAGTGAATCTAATAGATTATCAGCTCCTACTATCAGCTCCAAAGGATTAGGACTAGAAGTAAACACGAAGATTTTTTTTCTTTATATCTAGATAAAATTGTGGCATGTACCTGATGGCGGATTGTCAAGGAATTTGACCGAATGGCTGGTGGAGTTGCAAGGACACAAACGACGAGTCGCTTATATCGAGTGGCACCCGGTAGCAGAGAATGTGCTTTTTAGTGCCGGCTTTGATCATCTTGTTATCGTGTGGGATGTGAACAGATGCGAAGCAGTTAGCGTCATCGATAGACATCCTGATGTGATTTATAGCATGTCTTTAAATCGTGACGGCAGCTTATTGGCGACCACTTGCAAGGACAAGAAATTACGCGTTTTTGAACCAAGGTCCGGTATCGTAGTTTCGGTAAGAAAGGACGAAATTTATGATCGTAAACATATCTATTTAATAAAAGTATAATATAAAAAATACAATATAAAAGTTACAATATAACATTAGTAATTTCTAACGGAGCTGTTTTTAATTTTCTTAACTCTAATCACATTTGCCTCTGTTAAATTAATTTGACGTATTGTTTCAATCACTGGATTATTCTGGCTAAACCTTCACATTGAGAATGTGTGCTTGCACAATTTTACGGAATGACTTTACATGTTCAATTAATTTTATTATCATTACGGACAAATTGCGATCGATGTAATAGAAGAATGTAATTATAAACATGACAAGACTGAAAGCATTGCGTTGTTATGACTGAAAATAGATATGAAGAAATAGATCCACCACTTCTTTTCGTAACTATAATTTGCAGAAATTGTATTTAACCTTTTTATGATTTTTATTAAATTTGCGTTAATTTATCGACATGTATACATTGAAGATGACCTGACAAAAAGGTCGAAACGTATGTTTTTAAGAATTTAAATATACGAAAAATTTGGCTCTTAGCCCTTCTGTCATTCATTTTTGTTTATATCTATTTATACTGTATAAGCTCATCTTTAACACTCTATCTTTAATAATCATAAATATAAAAGAATATACAATATTTATCTCTGCTAAAAATTATGGTCTGTATATACACTTTGCTTGTATAAATAAAGGTGCACATTCAGCATACAGTTACGTCATGTTCTATAGATAATAATAAGACTAAATTTTTTAGAACATTTGAATTAATTATATAATTTGTAATTTTCTATCTTTTATATGTGAATTTTCACAATACATAATTTTAATTGCGCACCAACAATGCGTTGACTTTTACTTACCTTTAGTGTCTTTAATTATTAATATTCTATAGAATTTCAAAAATAAATTTGTGCATTTATTGATAAAAGTGAGAGGTAAAATATTCCATCCTAGCTCTTTCTATTAATTTTTAATAGATCTTACTTTTAATTTTAATAGGAAGGAGTATGTCACGCTGGCACGAAAGCTAGCAAGGTAGTATTTCTTGGCAGTTCCGGACGTCTTTTGACTACTGGATTTAGCAGACATTCGGATCGACAATATGCGATATGGAGTCAACATGATCTAACTGTCCCACTGACGTGTGAGACGATAGATTCATCGAGCGGGGTGGTTTTTCCATTTTACGATAATGATACCAACATGGTGTTTTTGGCCGGAAAGGTAAAAACGTATGACATGTGTAATTCGGACTGTTGTAAAACTCACTGCATTGTATCATTTTCTGCAGGGTGATGGTAACATTCGATATTATGAAGTGGTTAATGAAGCACCTTGGGTGCATTATCTCAGTCAATTTATATCGGGAAATCCTCAGAGAGGATTGGGGGTAATGCCGAAAAGAGGCATTAATACCTCTTTATGCGAAGTATTCAGATTTTATAAGTTACACGCGACTCGTGGAATGTGTGAGCCGATCTCGATGATAGTACCACGGAAGGCAAGTTTACTTGCATGGTTAATACTTTATATTCTTTTCACTTTTTTTTAAAAGGTGCATATTGAAGAAAACTATGTTATATGTTGTATAGAGTGATCAATTTCAAGAAGATCTATATCCTGATACAATTGGAACGTGTCCCGCATTATCAGCTAGAGACTGGACCAGCGGCATGAACAGCCCACCAGTTTTAATCTCTCTTAAAACAGGTCCTACATTTTTATACTATACATAAGTATATATTGCGAGTGTCATGCGATCTGTCCCAAATATTGTTTAGATTTTCTCCAAGCTAGAGCTATTTAGTTTGTTTTTATATATTTTTCATTAATACGGTATACAGTAATAAAATTGTATCGAGCAGTCACATTAATGGATGTCATGTTATTCTTAGGCGGGAGTATCTCTACGCATAAGCCACGAGTATACAAGCCACCGCAATTACCTGCGACCACTGATCTGAATAATAAAAAGAAATTTGCGTTCTTGTCTACGGAAACGATACCGGATTACAGACCGGTGGAATTACACGATATGTCGGAAAAGAGCCAAAAAACATCCAGCAATCAAAGCACAAAATTTCAGCAACTTCAGCAGAAGTTTGGAAATGTCACTGTACAGGTATGAGCGTAATGTACAACATGTATATATACATTGCATTTTTTACATAATATTTTTGTATATATTTTATATTCGTAAATATTTTTCCTATCAGAAGAATATTATATCGTCTTCGATTAATGACAATAAAGTTATGGAGACTGTGGATGTTCCAAATAATGAAGCAGAACTTCGTTTGGCATTGGCTCGTCAAACTGACGAATTGAGACTGGTACGACGGCAGCTCGCTAATAGCCAACTGCGTGTTAAGGAATTAGAGGACCAAATACGAAAATTGCAGCGTCAACAATAAAGTTTATAAACTCGCTTCGACATCTGCTTTGAATAAGACTCTTACAGCTTTACTACTACACGTGATTATCAATGTCTTGCGCCATGTCTAACGCCGAGACACTACCATGTCTCCAGATCAATACTTAAAGTTTCTAGAGCATTTAAGCACCGCTAATAATGATAAAGAGCCTAAGCTTATGAAAACTTTGTACTAACACGCTTAGGGGACTTTAGCTTTGTCATATTTATACACAAAGAAATATTCGCACAGAATAATTTTTACTAACTTTTCTTAGAATATCTACAATTTTTATGTAGAATGAAATGTCACGTTAATCACAAGGGAATAGGAACAGTTAGCTGCATTTGTTACATAAAAATTGTACCTGTTTACGCACATACTTAGATGCGTAAGTCGGATATTAAGAAGTTAAGAGAAATACAATAGACTTTACACAAAATGGCAGCATAAAGGTAATTCATGGTATTGTCAGTTAAATGACATACTTTACTTTTTTTGAAAACGATATTATATTATACTACTAGTCTGTTAATCAATTGTTTATTTTTTCTATTACTGTTTTTGTATGTTTATTAGTTACTTAATTGACGTATTATTTAATATATTGCTTTATCATTAGAGATATTTCGAAAGACAGTATTTCTTTGCGTATTATCACGATTATTATTGCTTCTATTTGCATTGTAAATTTATCCTTGCAACGCTTAAAATGATTTTTGTTGACGATCTATTATACACTCTACAAAACTGCTATGTCATATTATATCTATTAGTAGTATGGACTAGCGTGTTAATGTATTAAGCGTGTTAATGCATTTTGCTATCGCGTATATTTTTCATCACTGCCATCCACTGCCGTGATGTCGATGGCAATAAGATCTCCACATCTATGAATGCAGTGATATCTAATGTCATGATTAACTAAAAAAAAAAAAAAATTAGCTTAAAATTCCCTTTTATACGATAAATGCATAATGTAACGTTCATGCAATTAGCAAAATCATTAAACAATGTACCTACAATCGATGATATAGTGAAAACGATATTCATGTATGTATATTTTTAAAGAAACTCGACGTTTAACGCGATTCAATGTTGAATTCACCTGAGCTAACTTAAGGATGTATTATACACATTTTAAAACAATGAAAATATTACGAATTACTTTAGCATTTAATAAAAGTTTGGCGACAGTTTAGGATCTGGATCAAAAATTTCAAAAGTAGTATTTTTTCATCTTTGATGTAATGGAAATGTATGGAAATTGTTCTGCAAATAAACAAAATTTGTTCATTTGCAAAACAAATGATCTCTGCATCACAATGAAACTGCATAAATAATTTTGTATATTTAAAATATTTGTGCAAAAAGTTTAGATTTTTGTCATTATTTTTTAAACTTTAATATTATAATAAAAACTAAAAAACCTACATAAAAAACATTGTTCAATAAAAATAAAATGTTACAAATACAACTTTTATATGTATATCGTTTATTCAAAATATAAGTTAACGCAATTGTAAAAGTGAGTAATACATCCTTAAAGGGGATAGCAAATGTGTTAGAACATTTACTTTTAGCATTAGTTTTGTAGTTTTGAGAATCATACAGAATTATATTTCCGCTTAATAATAATAATCAAATCGTGTAATCATTTATACATATACATCTACGTTTATATACGTATTTTTCATACAATTGTGCAATTGAACTGGATAAATGTAGTACCTGGATGCTATATTTCACATATC
This sequence comes from Acromyrmex charruanus, assembly GCA_017607545.1. Taxonomy (NCBI): domain Eukaryota; kingdom Metazoa; phylum Arthropoda; class Insecta; order Hymenoptera; family Formicidae; genus Acromyrmex; species Acromyrmex charruanus. Next base: position 118,010 of record JAANIC010005860.1, on the reverse strand, counting down.
GCTTGCGAGCATAAAATTTCATTATTCGTAAAGTAAGGATTATCTGAAACACTGATGATACACCAATATGTGACGTAGCATTCCCTAGTCTTTCTTTACTAGTTGTTTATTTTATCATCGTAGCTTTAATTACCCATAAATTAGATATTTCATTGAAACCTTCTTTTAGATATACAACTTTTTCAAGAGCATGAAGTGTGTTGCATTAAACAGTGCATTTTGTAGGCGGTAAAGTACATATTGCGAGGTAGTTTGTAGTTATATTTTCGATATTTACATTGCAAGTAATTTCTATGATATTTGTAAGGAGATCATTCATTTTTGTGACAGACGTATTGTAACGAATTTATAAATTTTATTACAAATTGTAAATTTACTTTTGATGCAGTATCGTGATTTATATATATTTATACATGTCAATTAAATATGTTACATCAAGATCTCCAATCACATAATATCGTATATTAAACAGAAAAGTACCAAAGAGCGTCATTAGATTACAGCCCAATTTATTATCAGTATGCCTGTTTAAGAGATTTATGTACGAGAACAAGGAAGATATCAATATATGGCAAGCAGGGATCTCATAATAAAAGGAAAAATTTATAAAATTGAGTATATGAAATATTATTAATATATAAAATATTTTATTCGTTTTGGAATTTACGAACAGTAATCAATTTAATTCTATGTATTACGTCAGTACATAGCAAAGTAAAAAAGTGCAATATATATATATTTCTCTGATATTAATTATGTGTATATCTCTTAATTATACAATACTCTTTTAAAATTGTTTATCAATTGAATGGACGGACATATTT
>JAANIC010005860.1:99160-117145 GCA_017607545.1 Acromyrmex charruanus | reverse complement strand
ATAAAATTAAATTATGAAATATATAAAAATATTAAATATATAATAAAATATACAATTACACTATTGTTTTTAAAATAATGAAACAGTGATTTCTAATTATATATATAGAAAAAGAGAATTTTTAAATATAATGATGCTTTTTGAAATTTATCTTCGATCTTTTTTGGCAATTTTATTTTCAATAAATATAATTTAAACGTACGTATATACCATAGAATTTCAATACTGGGAGTGTATATTCGAACACAGCCTGTGAACGAATTATTGGAGTATAAATTCTATAAGAATATAATTGGAGTTTCAAAAAATATAAATGAATAATCATGATAAAATATTTCAATTAAAAGTAACAATCCTATTACACAGGATTGAAATATAAAGTTGCGAAAAAGATCTTAAAATTGATTATATTTTCTGATATTGATAAAAAATATCTCATAAGCATCATACTCCGTGATATTTGAGATGTCATTGGCAGGAGAAATCTAATATCAAGATTAAAATTTAATATTTTACATTAGCATCTAAGTATAAATTGATACTTGCGATTTAAAAAGGAGTAGAAAAAGGCGTTAGAAATTCATCGACATAATGAAATAAATTTGTCAAATTCTTAACTAATCGTCAAGCTTCTCACAGAAGCTTCTACCTGTGAAACAGCTTTTTCCAAGCTACTATTAAACTCGCTGGCATGATCCATGTATACATTATATCTGGCATGAAGGATATCGCTGAATTGCATCCATCTTCGGAACATGTGAATACGCAAGTGCGGTAAATCAGCTTGTCACCCGGTTGTTTCACATAGTCGCAATAGTTCCCCATGTGCACGGACGAGCAAAATCGCTTTGTACCAATGCCACCTGTTTGCAGAAGTATATAACTTAATTATATAATATATTTATCCTAAGTGAAACTACTACTTGTTTAATTAGAAGAAGCTTGAAACGTTTCAGAGAGAACTTGATGTATTTTGAAACATATAATATCAAAGAAAGGAAGTTTGTTCAAACATATATTCTTTTTTGTTAATTTGAATTTGAAAGTTAGTTTTGAGAATGAGTAAAGTGAATAAGCAGACTACATGTGCATATATATATTTAAATAATCAAAAAAAAGGTGATGTATATGTCGTGCAGAAAGAAGTATATACATATATGTGTGCGTGTGTGTGTGTGTGTATATATATGTACTTCAAGCAGATTCTCCAGCTTAAAAAAGTGAAGGAAAATTACGTAACTTTTCGTATCTTTCAACACGAGAGTGCAAAGAATGCAAAATATCATTGCCATCTTCTAAAAAATAAACGCTGAATAAAATTTAAGCTGTAAAACTATAATTTATTATTAAAAAATATCTTTTTTTTATAATAAAAATGAATATGTGAAAAATATTAAAAAAAAATTGTTTATAATAATTATTCAAATTTAATTCTTTCATATCTATCTTCAAAATATTATATTTGGTGTACAATTAAATTACTGAAAATTCTCCTTCTCATAGGAATTTAAGCTATTTTAGAAAGTTATTTAAAGAAAATTTTAAAAATCTGAAAAAATTCAAGAGTGCTTACATATTATTAATTACAAATTTATTCTTAAGATTTGATCAAATCCTTATGAGTAAGATTGAAGAATCTTCTAAACATATTTTAAGGAAAATAATTAAAATATCATTTTTTTGCTAAATTAATTTCAAAAGCTGAAAATAGAACACATAAATAAAAAAATTCGTGTCAAAACGATCACTTTCAAGAACAGAAAAAGAACATCGTTTTTCTTATTCGTTCCAATAATAATATACTAAGCATCATATAACAATATATAGATAAGAATCAATATTAAAAAAAATATCTCTATGACTTTTGCAAACCTCTTTATATATTTTAACCTCAGAATTTTTTAAACTATATTAAAATAAAGAATTATCTTTCTTTATTTCAGTAAGTGATCGTTTCCATGTCAAAGATTTGGCATTGAAGGAACATTCATGCACACACTCGACAATAAATACAGATTCTTATTATAAAAACCTCCGTAACGGCCGATTGATTTGATGCAATAACGTGCTCCGTATACATGACTACAATTTGCCGGCACCAAGATATTTTTAACCAATTCGCTATCCATGCATTTCCATTCATCCGCCGATGTACATTGATAGCAATCCAAGGTCATCACTTTTAATTTTAAGAAAGCAATGATTAAATTTCTAATTAAAATTATATGGCAATCAATGTTACACAAGTTTTCCAATGCATAAAATAATAATTATGAAATAACTCTTAGATACACAGTCATAGAAATGATCTACTGCAATGATATAAACAGGATTTTGGTTAGTAGGTAAATGAATTTTTTGCAACATAAAAGAGCATTGAAATGCAAATTATAATATATCATTTTTGTAAAATACAATAATAATCAATTAAATAAATTTTCAGATTTGGAAAGTGACTATCATGTAGTGTGTATCAAAATATTTTATAGAAAATATGAATTAAATAAATTTGATTTTTGTAATTATTTTATTTAAAAAAATAAAAAAATGACAAAAATAAAAAAAATTGTTATTTTAGCAACTTTCCAAAATTATAGGATAATTTACTGCAATTTTTCAAGTAAGTTATTGTCACATTGAATTCGTTTTCTTCATCATCAAAAGTAAATCAACTTCATAAAAAATTATAAAGATAGTTACAATATTAAAAAAAAGATAAATTTTAAAAAATCATTCAAATCGCATTACAACTGAAAAAAGACAGTTTTTATAGATTGTAAGACGAAAATGACAAAATGATATTTAATCATATTAAGAATACATTCTTTTGCCATTTATTATTCGATTAGTCAATAACTTTCTGTCGAGTTGAACAATATATAGTTTCCTTCTTTTCTAGGAAATTTAATTCGTTGAGTTATCGTTTGTAAAATAAGAGAGTAATATGTAAAAAAATCGCTTATAATGGTTCAATTTGCATTTCAAGATCTCAAACATAATAAATATGTTTCAGCAAGTTGAAAAGATCTGGAAAGAATTCGGTTGAGTTTAATGTAGAGTCGCTGACATGCTCGATTAATGTCTGTGTGTGAAATACAATTGTTAGAAAAGTTAATCAGCCTTCTCTGCATCGCCACTATGTTAGTCTGCCAAGCAAAGGCTGTAGAAAATATCTTCGTTGTTGTTTACCCTCGAAGCGGCCTATGTGCTTGACACAATATTGCGCTCCATAAACGTCGTCGCATGATCTAGGCTGAAGATCATTGTCGCTCGTCAGGAATTCATTACATTGAAATGGATAATTGGTGCTGGTGCTGTTACATTGGTAACATTGTATGCTGTGTCCTGAATAAAAATATTATTAATTTGTATCCGAAGAAACAAAGGGCTATGTTAAGCCAAAATGCTGGATGTTTCATGCTGGATGTTTTTAAAATATACGTAGTTAAATAAAAATATGTATAGTTAAATAAAAATACAAAAGCTATTTACTCAAACGTTTCGATTTTAATATCGTCATTTAGATTGAGAATATAAATTGTGATAGTCATAAATGATTTCATAAGCCTAAAATACATTGATGTATACAAAGAGAATAATAGTCTTCTTTTTAACTCTTCAAATTATTATATGCATATTACAATCTACATAATCCGTGTATGATTCCGTGTACTGTTGTGCAAAATAAATAGAATTGAGGATGCACTGGATGCGAAACCATGTACTCTTTGATATAACAATTTCAAAATCTGTCTAAAGTCATACTGCATCCTCGTATTCAATACCCATACAGCACAGAAAGATTGCAGAAATATTGCAGAGTGATTTCACTGAAACATTGCAATATTGCATGATGGTTGCGAAACATTGTTGAATCATTGTTGTAAAATTCTAACAATGTTAAGACGTCCGCTTTTTGTTATATTACAGCAAAACGTTCCAGCAATATTGTAATATAATGTATTTAGATAAATTTTTACGAAGACTCTAAAATGAAAACTATTTCTATACATATATCTCACTAACTTTAATTTTTCTACAATCACATTTCTAGTGATATTATATGTGCTTTCCAAAATCAATTTTTTATGATAAAATATTTCAATAGATATAGTAATTCTGAAGGATAAATTTATTCATAAGGATAAAGCATGTATGTATGTGCCCCGAACAAACTACACACAAATATTATCCATATTAATATAATAATACAGTCGCTTAGTAAGTTAATAATGGATTAAGTTAATCGCAGTGATTATTTTTAATTTGAAACCATTCCGAGTCAATAGAAATCGATTAAAAAATGATGGTATGATTTATCAATGAAGTTCGGGCACTGGTTTATTCTTGCGTTCACATCAGGCATAAATACATCGATCACATAATTAATATTTCGATAAATCGGTTTCAGCAGCTTAATTGCTTATCATCTTATTTGATAATGATGCATTGATTGTATCCAAACTCGATACAATTTTTTGATTTCATATTTAAAATAAATATAAAACTTAGCTAATGAAATGGCCTTCAAATAATAGATCAATAAATTTTTTATTTAAATATAAAATGAATTATATTAATTATTATATCATAAAAACGGCTGTTAAACTAAAAGATTGTACTACATAAATATTGTAAAAACTTAGATTTTTATATTATTATTATTGTAACAATTAAAGAATTACAGTTTGACAATGTTTGTGGAATATTACAAGCATATTACTGACATTTAGCAGACATGTTGTTTATTTATATTTCTGTAATACCTCTGCAATGTTACATTGCAATCTGCACGTTGCAGTAATATTGCTTCAATCTTCTATACTGTATGACACTCACACAATTAAAACATATCAGGAGACTCGGTAGTGTCTCTCGTCAAGTTTATTTCTATAGTACATTAATAAAATATTCTTTTTATATTATTATGAAGAGGATAATATGTTATGAAAGAGATGCTGCAGTATTTCTTTACAGAAAGGAACTCGCTTATGTAATTAAAAATTGTTTTGTTTAAACAAATTGATGTTAAAAAAATACATATATTGGGGAAGGATATAGATTTTTACAATTATGAGATACAATCATATCTGTAAGACAGCGTACTTGATGCTTAGATATGAATATGCCCATACAGTACAGAATTTGCAGCAATATCGCTGTAATAACGATGCAATATTGTTGTAACATGCAATAGTGCTGCAATGTTGCAGCATTGTTGCTGCAATTTTTGTGCTGTAGGGGTTGAACACATATTTTCCAACTCGATTTATGTCATTTATTCATTCAGATACGTCGTCTTCGCAAAATCTTGTCCCCTTTTGCTACATTTTCTACATTCTCTTTCTATATCTTCTTCTGCACTTTTTGTACCTATTTTCTGCACTTTTTTGATACTTTTTTTTCTTTTTCATTTTTTCCGCACTTTTGCTGCACCTTTTCCGCATTACTTCTGCACCTTTCATATACCTTTTCTGCACTTTTTCTACATCATTTTCTCTACCACATCTCTCACATCTCTCCCGCATTAATTTCGCATTTTTTGCACCTTTCCGCATCTTTTTCTTTTCATCGTTTCCGTAGCTCTTTGCATTTCTTCTGCACCTTGTCCGCATCACCTCTATACTCCTTTTGTATTTCTCCCGCATTTATTCTATACTTTTTCGCATTGTTTCTGCACATCTTCCGCAATTCTTCTCTGCATATCTTCTACACCTTTAAATAACACTTCAGCACCACTTTCGTACCTTTTCGGCACTTTTTTCGCATTTCTTCGCAACATTTCAGTATGTCTTTCGCATCTCTTCCGCACTTTTTTCGTATCTTGTCCGTTTGTGTATTATTTATTTACATATCTATTTATACAAGCTATCCCATAATTTATCCGACGACGCTCGAGGACAGGTAGAACGGAATAAACTGAGTCGAAAAGTTCTCTACCATTTTACAATTTTCGCAATAATTATTTTTTACTAAAAATCGCTGAATATTGGTATACGATAATTTTTTTTTCAAATACTGTCAACTTTACAGAAAAACAGCAAGAAACGAAAATTATCTATTTTCTTTTCATAAAGTACTGAAATTTTTGTCAGAATTTTTTCAAAATTTTTTAATATCATGTTGATAAAAAATTCTGAAAAAATTCTTAGAGTTCTATGAGAAGAAAATAATTTTTGCTGTTTTTCTGTAAAGTCGATAGTATTTGAGAAAAAATTATTGAAGACCAATATTCGGCAATTTTTAGTAATTAATATCTTATTAACTATTGCGAAAATTGCAAAATGATAGAGGACTTTTCGACTCAGTTTAGTCCGCTCTACTTGACAAGAGCGTTGTCGAATGAATTACGGAACACCCTATATATCTATGTTATCTATTTAATCTACTCATCTATTCACTTTCCCATACTTTTGGCACTTTTTCCGCATTCTTTCCACACTTTTTCACATTTCTTCTACAGGGTGGGGCATTTTAATCGCCCCGATTAAATCGGCGAATATTTCAGAAACTAAGAGAAATACAAGAAAAAGTTTTATATAAAAATTGTAAGTCTCCTTAAGGGAAAGAAGGTGGAAATAACGGATTTTGGATAGCGGGCACTACTAAGATCAAGGTAAACATGATTTTTTTTAATGGAATTCCCCCATTTTTTATTGCATATTTTTGTACGCCACAATTGTTGATGTCAAATTTTGTATACATATCATTTTTGTATACATATTTTGTATACGTATCATTTTGTATACATATTAGATTAACATTTATTATTTATTTAATTTGGCATGATATAAAGAAATGGGATTTAATTTGTCGCCAGTTCTTGATAGTCCTTTATAGGAATGATATATATCATTAAAGTTAATATTATTTATTTAATTTGGTATCCGAATTACGTGGAATTTAATTTGGCGCCAATTGTTGATATCAAATCTTTTTTACGAATAATACATATCATTAGAGTTAAGTAAATAACAAGAGATAGTATCTCTCTCTCTCTCTCTCTCTCTCTCTCTCTCTCTCTCATTTGTGTTTTATTTTTAAATTTGAATAGAATTTAACTTGATTGATTAAGATTGTAGCATCTGGGTTTTAATTTTTCATTTGATACATTAATTTTTTTTGAAGAGTAATAATTTTTGACAGAGAATTAAAGTTGCCATTACTTGGGTTGGAATAAGAAGACCTTCAATAAAGAATATCCTTGAAGAAAAATTAAAACTACTATTTTAATTGGGTTGAATATCTGAGTTTTAATTTTTCATTTGATACATTAATTTTTTTTGAAGAGTAATAATTTTTGACAGAGAATTAAAGTTGTTATTTGGATTGGAATAAAAAGATCTTCAATAAGAAAATCCTTAAAAAAATTTAAAACTACTATTAATTGAGTTGGATATTTAATATTATGTACAAAGGATCGGTTTCACCAACTCAATTAAGCCGAATCGGTGATAAACTGTCAATCATAAGTGGTCAATTCTACTAAATAGTAAATACGATGAAACTGGCCAAAATGATTGTTTACACTTCTTTGATTGGTTAAGATTGTAGCATCTAGGTTTTAATTTTTCATTTGATACATTAATTTTTTTCGAAGAGTAATAATTTTTGACAGAAAATTAAAGTTGCCATTATTTGGGCTGGAATAAGAAGACCTTCAATAAAGAATATCCTTGGAGAAAAATTAAAATTATTTTAATTAGGTTGAATATCTTGTTTACAATAGGAATGTATGCTTTATGTAAGCCCTCAGTGTCAGTTTGAAGATTAAAGCTATTTTTCTGTTTTTTAATATAAAGCATCTCAGAAATTAACCGCTTACTGTAACATGGTTCTTCGTCAAGAATTTCAATATTGTTCCAATCGAAATCATGTTCACTATCTAATCTATATTCGGTTATAACTGAACGGGAAGATGTGTTCCAGCGTATATGATTTAGATGCTCAGCAATTCATGTTTTTAGCTGTCTACCAGTCTGTCCTACATATGATGCGTTTATAGGTCGCAATTATTACAATTAATTTTATAAACTACATTATTTTTAGACAGACGAGGACGAGAGTCTTTATGTACCTTAATGTATTTCTGTAGTTTATTCGAACTATAAAATGAAACTTTAATATCATTCCTATTGAATTGATTAAATTTTTCTGTTAAAGACGAAATAAAAGGCACTGTAAATCACGATAAAACGGTTGATGGATCCACGTTATTATTAACTCGATCAACCGACGCTGCACTTCTAACTCTGATGTTTTTTAGTCTTTTATTAATTGTGTCAAAGATAAGTTTAAGTGGATAATCATTATTCAGTAAAATGTTTATAAGTGTTAAATTGTTCATGTAGAATTCAGAATCTGACAGTAAGATTCTATCCATCAACTAATGATTACACCCTTTTTCTGAGATAATGGATGGTTAGAGAAGAAGAAATTTAAAAATCTCCCTGAGAAACTAGATTTATGATACCAGTCAAAAGTTAAAAGATTATCTTTAATCGTCATTTTAACATCAAGAAAATTTAGTGAGTTATCACTAATCTCCAGGGTGAGTTTTAGACGCGAGTGAGATGAATTGAAACAGAAAAGTATCAACCTCAGACGATTGAATAGCATAGGTTATCGACATAGCGAAAATAGAAAAGAACATGATCTTTAAACATACTCAATGCCATCTTTTCTAATCTTTGCATTACCAAATCAGCAATAGGTGACAAAGGAGAACCCATGGACATGCCAAAATTCTGTTTGTAAATACAATAATATTATCAAATAAAAAATAAGTGGAATCTAAAATTAATCTCCTTTTTAGGTATTTAATTTATATTTTTTCGAAATAAAATTCCAGTTGTCATTGATACAATCTAAGGCTATGTCTGTCAGAATGTTTGTAAAAAGAGAAGCCACATCTAATGAAATTAATTTATAATTCTGTTCAATCGGCCTTCCAATCTTTTGGCGAGCAAGCTTTTTTCGATTCCTCTGTTTAACGTTCAATCGTTCACACGATATGCGATTATGATGTAATTTTTTTCACAATCAACACTATTAGTTCATGGTAACATCTTTATATTAAGTAAATATCTGAAGAGGATCTAATTCAAAGACTGATACATGTAATATTTCGTTTTTCAATATATAATTTAATTTGTTATTGATTCTTATATGCCCTATTATTATATTTATTTCTTACTAATCAAAGACACTAATATTATTTCGAATAATAATTGCTAATACTACTGTAATAACTTCAGAGTCTATTACTACAGTAAACAATTTAAGAGTAAAAGATTTAGTATTAAGAAGTATTAAAAATTTTCTTTATCTCATAGAAAAATATTTGCATGTTAAATATGAAATACATCAATACTAAAATAATAACTTGAATATATTGGATCAGTGCAAAAGTTTATACCCAATTTGTAAAAAAAGTCAAGCAATTGTTATTGAAAAAATCGCCTTTATTAATCAGTGATGTATTCGTCACCCGTTCTCGACAATCATTTTCCAACATTCAACCAATTTATGGATATCACGTTTGAAAAAAATCGCATGATTTTACGTCAAAAATTGTGCGGTAATGTGATTTTTGACAGCCTCCACAGAATCGAAATTCTTGCCATTAAATCGTTTTGTAATGACCAAAACAAATAACAATCGGAGGATACGATGTGCGAAGAATATAATAATGGATGCAATAAGATTTCCCATTTCAACTGTTTCAATTTGTCTTGAATCATTTTCGAAGTATGTGGTTTGGCGTTGTCATGGTGGAAGATAACGCCTCTACGATTAACCAAGTTCGGACGTTTTTCTTTGATTGCTGCGTTCAATTTAGTTAATTGTTGCCAGTACTTCTTTGAATCAATCATTTGGTCAACAGGAAGCATCTCAAAATATATAACACCTTGATAATCCCACCAAACAGATAGCAAGACTTTCTTTGGATGCAACTCGGCTTTGACGACTGAATCTACCGGTTCATTTGCTTCCTTCCAATTATGTCTGCGTTAGACGTTGGCATACAGGACCCATTTTTCATCGCCAGTTACCAAACGATCCCAAAAAACATCTTTTTCCAGGCATCTGAACAAAGAAACGGCTGCGGTCCAATTTGTTTTTTTTTTTGGACAGATGCGGTACCCAAATTGAGTTTCAGTGTGAGTCCCATTTTCTTTAAACGCCGAAACGCGGTTGATCGATCAATTCAGGGTCTCAGCAATTTCTTCCATCGAAATGCGTGCATTGTTTGCTATTAATGCGCACAGAATATCGTTATCGATGATGAAAGGACGCCCAGAACGAGGTTCCTCTTCAAGATTAAAATCACGATGAAATTTAGCAAACCACTTCTTCACCTTTCGAAGAAACTGGTGCATAATCCAAATCAATCTCCTGAATGTTTTTTGTAGCAGCGCCAACGGTTATTCCTTTCCAAAGCTCGTAAAGCATCACATGTCAAAATGCAACTTCTCTTTGTCCAATTTCAATGATTTTTTCATAAATGATAAATTAAATTCAACCAAACAAGCACTTCTGATGCTCAAATGACACCTATGATTGTTATCTTTCCAATGATATATAATATGCATACATAAACAATAATAGAGTCGCCATGCTACTTCGCCAGTTCCATCTATATGAATCGGGCACGAACTTTTGCATTAATCCAATATATAAAATTTCTTTAATTTGTGAAAAATAGTTTATAATTATAATAAAATATTTATTGAATTATTTGCATGAATCGAATTATGAATAAAACGGGCGCGTAAAGTATACTGCTGCTAGAGATCTTGCTCATTTTCGATTTTTTATCTTTACAATTTTCTACTTTATTGTTATCGATGTAAACATTTCTTTTCAATTTCTGTGCCTATCATTACGCTATCTATTACATTTCTCTCTCTCATTTTAATGTGTTGTTACACTTAATATACTTCAAACGTCATCCGTACTTTGTATAGTATATTATAATTGTGAGAAATTATCCCATACAACACTGTCTTAAAGGATGTCCAAAGAACATTCACACCATAAAAACATCTTCAAGATGTCGTTCGAAGGACTGCGTTTTAAGAGACATTTTCAATAAAAATACTTGAAATATTATTTCGATTTCACTTCTTTTTTTATAGAATTATCTTTGATTTTTTTCTGTAAAATATATTTGTCTCCTTTTTTACATTTTAATGTCTTTTTCGGTAGATTGTTTCGTTACAAGGAATTAAACTTTATAAAAGTAACGATACAAATTGTATTAACCTTCCTCTTATGAAAGCCTGTATGAAAATCTGTTAATTATCTTCTAGAGACACAGATGGCAGTGAATTGTTTCATCCTTATTGTTTACCAATATTAAATAAGGATTAAATGAGTTACTCTGTCATCTTTTACTGAAAAACAAATTTTCTTCGTATCATGATGGAAATATATTATACTTCCACCATGCTTTGTATGAAAAATTTCTTTTATTTAACATGTGTTATATTTCGATGTGTTCGATTCTTCAAATGTTTCTCGCATTGCGCGTAACGTAAAATTATATATTGCTGTCTTAAAATCGGACGTAAATTAGATATAGATTGTTCAGAAGCGATCTGAGCTTGAGAGCTTTTTCTCTCCGAAGGAGAACGCAAGTGTTTTCTACTTTTCCGCGACTTTTCGTTCTTCGTAGTCGCGCTTAGAAGAACTTACGAGATACGAGACCCCACCCAAAGCGCATTGTCGCATTAACCTCACCTGTCTCTACCAGCAACGAGAGTATCGTCAGTAACATGCACGCCGCGATGTAGCGTTTCGTGACAGCCATTCCGATTCCACGGGTCTGATCGCGGTCTCCGGATCGCCTTCCGTAATCTCGACCGTCGTTTCCCTGTCGATCACGAAATCACAAAAACTCAAAATGACATAATGACAGGCATCACTTATTTTCCATAATTCAGAATTCTTTTAGGATTACTTGGAGTAGGGGTTTGGAGTTTGTCGGAGTTCTCCAGCTCCACCGATGTAAAAATCAGCGCGAACGATCACCTCAACGACTCGAAGATGTCGCGAACAATCGCAAAGTTATACAAACTGCAAAGTTGCACCCTGAACTTAATTTGATCTAAGCAAGTAAGCATTCGTGAAGCCTCGTCAGCACTCGTGTTTGTGAGGTTGGGCGCATTCAAACATACACATACATATATACGTAGTGATACACACACACACACACACCCACACGCTCGCAGTGTTGCTTTTGCACGCATGCGCATTGCACATAAAGGCACCAAGCAGTTAAATTTTGGCGGGATGAAATGGAAAGGTTAGTTTCACTAAAGTATAATAATATAGGGTCAACAATGCTACAAATGCTTTAAAGCAATTTTTAATTGGTTAATTTGTAACATTCTTTTTTCTAATTGGTCAACCAAATGCTTCAAAACACTTATTTGTAGTGAGACTGACTGCAATCATAATACTGTAAGTAGCGTGAATTAGCTTAAATATTAATCAACCAGATTATAGTTTGCATGAATTTTATAGCTTTTAAGGAGATATAACAAAGATTTTTTTTTTGTCAATTTTTTTTAAGTAACTATAAGTTTTAGAAAAATATGAATTGGTATATCAATTGGGCACGCTTTGAAGACATTTTAAGAATTTTTATATGTTAAAATATAAATATGTGACGATGTTGCACAGCATTTTAAGCCTATTTTACAATGTGGTTTTTGTTTCTTGTTTCTTGGTTTTTACTATTTTTTACATCTTGTCTTTTTGCTTCTTATCCGGTTTTTTATTTTATATCGCCCGAGATAAAAGTTAACTTCGAAAGAAACAAGAAATACGTAGTAAGAAATACAATCGATAAAACAGTTGTAAAGAAGAAAAAAGTTAAAGTAAAAAACAAGATGTAATTAAAAAATTATATCTGAAATTAAAAAATTTTTTGAAAATTTCAATATGAGTATAGTTTCAGTTAAGCGTAGCGATTTTTTAAAATAATTTTTTTTACAAAATGGCAGCGGTTAAAAAAAATTTAATTTCACTACATTTTGAACTTAAACATTTCGCCCTTCGAAAATTAACAATTAAAAAAAAATCCTTATGCTTAACTGAAACTATTCGTTTTGTGAAGCTATTGTTCAAAGCTGAGGCCGAAAATTGTTTGAGTTATAGACGCCGTCAGTTGAAAAAAAATAGTTTTAAGAAAAACGTTTAAAGTTTCAGTATAGCATATTCAGCAATGTGCGCCCGTTCTCCTTAAAACTCGTATAACTCGTAATTCGAAAAATACTCGTAATTCGAATTTTATAAAAATTTTTCAGAAGCATATTTTTAAGACATCAATCTTTCAAAAAAAAATTTTTTCGATTTTTTTTTGAAAATTTTACTCTATTATACCTCCTTAATTTATCATTCTTTATATTATATTATTTTTCTTCATTAAAATATTTAACTTTTTATAATTGTATTTGAGTCTTGTCATACATGTATAAATCTTACTTTAGCTGATTTAATTTTCATCAAAAATGTCTTCATAATTATTCTTTATAATTACTCTTTATTGTTCAGAATCATAATTGTTTATAAAATTGATACTTTCGATTTTCAAAAAGTTCTTATTTATAATTTTTCATAAATTTTTATAACTTCATAATTATAATTTATTTACACTTTTTCAACACATTCACATCTTTCTAATATGTCTGACTAAGCATCAAATTATTAAAAATTGCTTGTCAATTTAATTTAATTTGTGATATTATTACAGTAGTTTATATAATTGCGTTTATAAATCTGGAAAACCAATTCAGTGCACAGTTCGAATGACTATAAATATGGTACATATGCATGTATATATAATTCAATTGAATTATTTAAACATTAAAGATCCAGTTTCGATCGTTATGGACATTTAATTTCTAGTTCGTATTGGTTGTGTTCTCACATGTACGGTCTAAAATAAGATTCTTATTGTTTATAACTTACAATTTTTCTCAATTAATGTTTTTTATAATATGACAAAGTGTCTGAAAATAGCTTTTTTTTATTTTAATTGCAAATTTCTTGAATTATCTTATGAAGTAATTTAAAAATTCGGATTCGTATTCAGTGTCCAAAAAACTATGGCAAATGACTTGTCTTGTTCTAGTGTTGGAAAAAAAGGTTATTTTTTTGTTGAACTATAATTGAATTATAATTTTCCTGAAGTTCCATGAAATTTCTCTTCTTCCTTTTTCATTCAACTCCTATCAATAGTCGCGATCAAAGTAAGTTATAAATTGCAAAAATAATAAAGTGCAGATTTACCTTGGCATGTATATGTTTTATTTTTCCAACAAATTTTCACATAAATAATGTAATAGTTCCTACTTTGCATATATATTAATGCGGAGCATTACAAGATTACAGAAAAACAAGATTACATTTATATTTTCACATAGTATAGAATACTATAACCTAACGTACATATATGAGACGTTTATCTCTCTATATGACTACCTTGAAACTTTTTGTTATTCAATCTAGACAAAAATATAACTCCATTAAAAAAAAACTTTTAACTTGTGAAAAATAATCACATTTACATCATAATTTTGCCAATGATAGAATATCTTCTTCCAAATAACATCTTTAATTAAAAACTTATTTTTAAAACGAGCACTAGTTGCAAAGAAACTTAAACAAATATATAGCTCCATAAAAAAAACTTTTAACTTGTGAAAAATAATCACGTTTACATCATAATTTTACTAACGATAAAATATCTTATTCAAAATAATATCTTTAGTTAAAAATTTATTTTTGAAACGAGCACTAGTTGCAAAGAAACAAACATATCGATTACAAAGATCAAAGTGGAGTTCTTCTATGTATATAAATAATAAATATCGATAGATAATCGAAAATTAAACAGTATTTTACATATGCATCAAATAAATATAAATATATATAACATAATATATATTTTTATGACTTAAGTTTTGCTCCTCGAGCGAAGAGACAGTTTATCATTTGATGAAAAATCCGAAACAATGTATGTATACAACGATAAAATACACACAGTATATCACACATCAGGTTGCGTCATCAAATAGTACAAATAAGAGATTTCACATTTATTTCATATTGTATGTGGGATATATAAAATACATAACACAATTCTTCAAGATTATATTCCAAACCGTTCTCTCTGAGGAAGATTTTACATGTATGATTTTACATGATGTATGTTACATGTATTATTTCAAGTAAAATATTCCTCGGAGAGGACATTTTGAAATGTAGCCCAAGAGATGTCCTAAGGATGTCCAGAGGATGATCTTAGCTCTCCTAGGTCTAAATTTACAAGATAAGCATTAAAAGCCGCCATTTTTTATCTAATAACTGTATCATATCAAAAAATTAATGAACTTATTTATTTATTACTTATTCATTGAATAAACTAAAATGATAAACTAAAAAAAAATAGCAGTTAAAATAACTAATTGGAAAGCTGTCGGCATTCGGCTCAAATCAAAAGATTGCTTTGGTATATTTAGAGCTCTAAAACATCCTATGGGAGTTCTCAAGACATCACTTGGAGAATTGTGCCATATCAATCCTTTTACTCATTTTCATCCACTTTTCCGTCGATTAAAATCACGATTTATTGTATTTTGTGTACAGAATGACAAAAAAGAATTGGCCACATAGTTTTGCCTGTTTATTAAATCATTATAATAAAAAATGTATATTATATATTAGTTACGCTTTATTAAATACCAAATTCTACATCAAAACATTTTTATCGTTTTTTATTGATTTACCAATCAAAGATCACTCGCTATTGTCTTCCTAGAAGATTTTATCTGTGGAAAATGGATAAATTCTGATAGCAATGATTACTGATGTATTCTCAAAACGTCTTCAAACTTATATCAAAGCTAAAGATGACTATTTTGCATATCATTATTTTAATTAGGTATTTAATTAGGTACGACTAACACTCCAGAATTTATTTTTTTTTTGTAAATATGTGTTATGATTTGATAAACACAAAAGATGAAAAGAAAGATGTTCATTTTGATCTCCGGCTTACAAATTCTAATGGAAAATCAACATCTTCTTTTGTGACCAAACTTTTTTGTCACTCTGTATAAATTACAATTTGCAAAATATCTCTCCGAAAAGAGACACAGGAAATCAATGACAATGTTGATTTCCTGAGTCTCTTGAGTCTAGTAATTTGTTTTTCATATTCTAATGAGCTCATTTAAATTTTGTTTTGTGCTCTCCTACAAAACTTTCCTTAACAGCAGTCTTATTTATTTCTTTCAGATTGGAAGACTGTTCGCTTTTTACGTGTAGCAATCTTGGCTGTATCGCGCGTTCCTTTAATGCTCTGCCTCTTATCGCAAGTATGCGGTACCTTTGGGGATCGCTTCGCACTGACCTCCTCTGCGGCGCAAGACGGTTCCCCGATCTCGGGAAGAAGCTTGGATGTTCTTGTAGATGAGATGACTTTCAGTCTCTTTGCGCCCTGTCTCACCACCGCTGTTTCCTCGGAAGGCACGCGCATCTTCGCCGAGCTGTTCGTCATTAGTTTTTTATTCGCGGAGTTTAAACGCGGTTCGAGAGTGTCCTTGATTGTTGACGCGATGTTAGATTTGCTCGACCGAAAGCGATCAATCGCCTTCAGGAACGGCTTTGCCTCTACTTCGGATTTGATTGCGCAAATTATCGCGCTGTTCTCTACATTGTTGGCGCAGTGATTCTTCAACGCACGACGCGTGAAAGTCTGCCGGGGTTTCTTACTACTCTTGATCCTCTTCACTGCCGTGTAAAAAGAGGAACCGCGGCGAAGGATGCACTTCTTCACCAAGTTGCCCTCGCTCCTTATAGCATTCCTCGCTCCTGTCATCGCGTCATTCAGTCTCGTTTCCAATTCCTTCAGGATGCTGCTGTTCCGCCCACCTTCGTTATCCTGTAAATGAAAAGACATATAATTGTACATTGTAGACTTGGAAGATGCGCCTCCGCACATCACAAAAATAAATACTCGTGGTAATAACAAAAATAAATGCATGTGTGTGTGTGTGTGTGTGTGTGTGTGTGTGTGTGCGTGCATGTATGTGTGAGAGAGAGAGATTAATTTTATTTGACTATTGCTGTGATTGCAATTGTTTACGCGATTATTATATACGATTAATGCAAAAATAATGACTTACCCCCTTAGTATTAAGCACATCGAATAAATGCGGCACCTATCATACACTTTTAAAAAGACAAAGCGTGTCTAACATGTTTAAAAATTTTAAAGAAAATTATAAAGTAAGCAAAAGTAGCAGATTGCCCAACATAACTAAAGCCATTTTGCCGATAAGAGTTATCAGAAGAGATTATCATATTTGTATAAAAAAAACATCATATTTCAATATTTTAGCGAACGAAAATATTTATTGACGCATGCTGCAGTGCTGTGAACTATATTTTTTACGTGTACAGGATTCATCATCTACATGTTTACGCGATCAAAATTTGCAGATGGTAAATCTCGATTCTGCAGAATCGATTCTTTTTTACGATTCTAGTTCTACTACACGCACACTTCATTGCCCAATTTCGTTTGCTTGCAGGTACAATGCGTGATTCATGCTAAATTATCTCGCATTCGTTGGGAATTAATTGTCAGGTCAGGAATATTAAATAAAAGTAAGATAAATAAATGGTCGCTAAAAAAATGTAACATTTATTAATACAGCTGATGGATATGCAAGCTTGTGTGCGATACATTGTGAAGTTTCTACACATACTTATATGCGTAATACAATGAGCTGAATTTTAGAGCGATTTGGAGCAAAGTTTGTTGCCGAAATTAAGATTCATTATATCTTACTTCATGGATTACACACGTATTATATTCTTCATATATCATAATCTCCAATATCGATAAATTTATATATATTTATATATATATATTTACATTATCTCTCTATAGATGTATTGATACTG
>JAANIC010005860.1:51730-94371 GCA_017607545.1 Acromyrmex charruanus | reverse complement strand
GACGTAGACGAAATAGCGTCGATTAGAAATATAACATGTTTTTATATGTATAACACACGACGATTGAAATTTATTCGGACAATTATAACACACGACGTTTGATTCGTATTATACCAATGTGATGTAACAAGGCGTTCATAGATTTTTAATTGTTTACTGAAGATGGCCAGATTGTGGCCGAAACGTTTAACATTATTATTTGTATTGTAATAATTTTGTTGCAATAATAATGAAATAGCACACTTAACAACTTGTGTTCGTGGTTTTTTATGCTCTTTATTTTAGAAATTTGAAAGTATTATTATTGGGAAACATTAAAATATATTATAACATATTATAATTAAAATATATATTGTATTTTATATGTGTGTGTGTGTGTGTGTGTAAGGTGCATCATTTTAAAGCGACGCACACTATAAAATATCTCTTGAACAGTGCATTTTAGAGAAAAATGTTTCGACAAAAGTTATATATTTAGAAGTGGACATAAGAAGTTAATGATGACCTTTACGTGACCTTCAAACAACTTTTCAAGGTCAAACCAATAATCATCTTATGTTCTCCTCCAAACCATATAACTGTTGTCTGAAACATTTTTCTCTAAAATGTACTGTTCAAGAAATATTTTAGTGCGTCAATTAAAATGATACACCCTGTATGTATATATAAATTTTGTTTTTAAAGATAAAAATCCTTATCGTTATAATAAAATACCTTCTTGTCTCGAAATTTGTAAGGCCTCTCCTCACTTTTCTCCGGAAACATATTACTCAGTCTATCTTCTCTCTCCGTTGATATGTTATGATAAGAACTTATTGTTAATATATCTAATCTACGATCCTCCAGAGATTTTATTGCACATTCTCTATGATAATAGATGTCATCTGTATATATTACACTTCTTTTTTCCATTCTCATATCAATTTTTCTCAAATAACTTTGTAAGTCTGTATATGAAAATGGATAAGTAAAAGCAAAATAAGTAATGGCTTTTGAATTTTCTGGAGTATAATAAAGGAACGATAAAGTAAAGTCGTTTCCTTTTTGATCAACCTGCAACGTTAAATAATACGCTATATGTTTACCACACAATTATTATACATGTTTATGATCTTGCTATATTCTTAGATACACATTCTTTTATATATATATATAATATGCGTGTGTTTTGTGTGTGTGTGTGTGTGTGTGTGTGTGTATATGTGTATAAAATTGTGCTACAATTACAGTATATGTAGGTCTCTCGCGAATCCGTTCCCAGTGCAAGTGTCCTGGTACAATCTTAAAGACTGGACACATCCCTTGGCTGAACATTTTGACTTGCTTGTTCAAATTGACCATATTAAATCTGACTGAGACGCTCAGATGATTAGACTTGACACCGAAATAAAACCACGTCCTATTATTATTTTGGAATTGTGTACCGTGACAATCGTGCTTTGTCCATAAGTTGAATTCATAATCCAACGTGTCTTTGGAATTTAAACTGTTGGTTGTTTTGCCTTCAATCTCGTAGACATCTAAAAATAGTAAAATCTGATATTGTATCGTTACATAAGAAGTACATTAATAATCGTGTATCTCATTGTAATATGTTTAGATTCTCGAAAGAAATAACATCAGTTTTTTTTTTAATCAATGAGTACAAGAAAAACAATTCTCCTATCCAATAACATTTATGTTAATATAGGCATGAAAATGTATAAGAAAGCCGAAAAGGGATAAACAAAGTAAGACAAATATATATTTTACTACTTATTTTATTAATAAGAAATTAACATCTTGCTTGTAGTGTATATTCTATCTTTACTGGAATACTCACACAATGTTTGAATAGTAATTAATGAAATGTTATATTATTCTTTTTAGAGATGTATATAACCGGATATCCGGCTAGTATCAGGTTTCTGTACATCACACACACACATACACATACACACACAAGATGTTCCAGAATAACCGCTAAATATTTTGTGCACAGAGTGGACTAAACTGAGTCAAAAAGTTCTCTAAGTCCTCTAAAAATCATGTTGTAATTTTCGTAATAGTTAACAAGATATTAATTACTAAAAATCGAATATTGGTTTTCAATTATTTTTTAATCAGTAAGTACTTGATATATCTTATTAACCATTACAAAAATTACAAAATGCTAAAGGACTTTTCAACTCAGTTCAGTCTGGTTTACTTATACATGAAATATTTGGCGGATAGTTTATTCTGCACCCTATATATGTGGCTGAAATTTTATATTGAAATGACATGATGTGAATACCCTGAAAACTTCTATTATCATTGACATATTTTTTTTTAATACAGTACCGGATATCTGGCAAATATCCAGTACCTAGCCAGATATCAGTGATAATAAAAGTTTTCTGAATATTCAGACTGTGATGTAAGTCATTTCAATATAAAATTTCAATCGCATATATTGCAGGAACCAGATACTAGATGAATATCCAGTTGTCTCCTTTTTTAGTAGAGTACCTTTCAATTGCATATGTATTATATAAATGATATTAGAGAAAATTTTATCCCATTTTATTTTTCAAAATTGCCATCTGTTCTCATACAAGACATCAAGCAATATCTTTCCTCCTTATCCTCATTCTGCAATATTTAATAGTCAGTATCATTATACTATATGCAGATATATAGTGATAAAAAAAGCTGCGTAACGATAATGCAATGACATCGAATTGATATTAAAAGTTTCAGAATCAGAATATTGATTAGTTTCCAAATTTTCAAGTTACATAAATTTCCTCCTGCAATATTTTTTAAACAATCAAAAGATGTTCTGTTAGAAGAATAGGATAATATTGCACTGTAGCTTGCAGTTGCTATTCAAGCATGAGCCTATTCCAACAAAAATAGAATCTGTATTAAAGACAAACATGGGCCAACTTCTTATTAATAAAATAAACAAGTAACATATTTTTCATATGTTGGTACATATTATTTTGCCTATTCCTCGTAGATCCATGAAAAGCGTTTCTATATCAGGAGGTAACTGTATTACCTTTTTCGAGGTTTTCCGGAATCCTCACTAATTCCACTTTGGCTAGATTTGCTGAGTCAAAGTTGTTGAGAAACACAAAGCCACCGCAAGTAATGTTTTCGGCCGTGCTCGCCATGATGCATCAGAAAGTTACGTCTACTGCCGAAAGACGAGACACAGATGACAACAAATTGCTGGTTCATGTGATATTGTTGTACATCCGCTTGTGGAAACGCAAAGCGCGATATAATTGCTGCTCGACTTTTTTCAGATATGATCGCGTTCGTTTGGCAACAGCATCTTCCTCGTTCTTGCTGAGTGAATCGGTGAGATCTGATCGGATAGTTTTCTTAAACAATCATATGATCTCTATTTACGCCGTCGGCCATACACATACGGGTCTACGGGTGTCATGCGCAAGAGGCTACAATTCTCAAACTGTGATATGTATAAGTAATCGCGGCTCATCCTCAGGCTCAGGCAATGTCGAAAATATAATTTTCTCTACTTTAATAAATTTTCGATCATCCTGTCACGAACGAATGAATAAAGTTTTTAATGCAGCTACAGTTCACCGTACTAGCAGATGAACATTTTATTCAGAATTTTTACACAATAATTGAAATACTTTGCATGCGCACGCGCGCGCGCACGCGCACACACACACACACACACACACACACACACACACACACACACATACACATACGCAAATTTAAATAATTTGCATCTTTTCTTAGAATTTTTCATAAATGAATTCTGAAATAAGATTTCTAATCTGTAATTTCTGTAATTTCTGATGAAATAATCTTGTAAAATTTGATAAAATATGAAGTACCTTTTTAAGAAGTTTCTAAATAAAATCTTATAAAAATGAAAAAAAATCTTAAAAGATTTTAAGATATTTTTATTTTTTAAATATATCTATGTGTATAATTTTCTAAACAAAATATTACAAAAATGAAAAAATACCTTAAATTTTTTTAAATTTGTAAATTTTATTAGAAATTTTAGGAATATCTTATTAATTTCAGAAGTTACATATATATAAAAATAATTTTAGAAAAAAATGTTAGACTTTTCTAAAGTAATCCAATTTGCAAAAAAAAACTGAGAAATTTTCTGAAACATAAAATTATTTAAAAGTTCTGAGAAATTACATGAAAAATTCAAAGAAAAATTTTTACCGCAATGACATGTCATCCACGAAGTAAAGTCGGTTCTACATTAATTGTAAGCCGATCGCAAGTTTGTTGCGACAACCAATCTGAAACTTGCATTTTGAAATCAACACTTCATATTGGCTGTCGCAACAAGCTTGCGATCGGCTTGCAACTAGGGGTCGATTTTGGAGATCGATTCTGTATCTTGAAATGAGATGAAAATGATAAGTGAGCGAATTTACTAAAATACTGATTATTTCATTGGCCAACACTTAGTAAATTTGCTTACTTTTGTAATTTTTACCTTCAAACAAAGGAGTCGATTCTGTATCTTCAAACAAGGTGAAAATTACAAAAATGAGCAATTTACTAGGTGTTGACCAATGAAATTATCAGTATTCTAGTAAATTCGCTCACTTTTGTAATTTTCACCTTGTTTACTAAATAACTTTTTGAAAAGTTGGTAACATATTTTGCATGCTCGTATTTAGTTTTTTACTGTGTCGAGCAGTGTAACACTGTGTCATAGTTGGAACACTTTATGTAAGATACAATGTTACACTCACCTGTGTACGTTGTTAGAAAACACTCATAATCTAGTATTCTAGTAAATTCGTTCACTTTTATAATTTTCACCTTATTTCAAGATACAGAATCGATCTCGAGGTGAAAATTACACAAGTGAGTAAATTTACTAAGTGTTAACCAATGAAATTATCAATATTTTAGTAAATTCGCTCACTTTTGTAATTTTCATTTTGGGATCGATTCTGTATCTTAAAATGAAAATTATAAAAGTGAGCGAATTTACTAGAATGTTGATTATTTCATTGGTCAACACCTAGTAAATTTGCTCGCTTTTGTAATTTTCACCTTGAAGATACAGAATCGATTCCCTAATGTAGAACCGGCTTAATAAGAAGATCAACCACCTCTCATGTGAGTGACTATCAACTGTGAAATGAATATGGGGCAGTATTTATAGTCCGTTTTTATTTTAAAATCGTCTCAGGGTCGGTTGTTCTACTTATTGGTAAATTTTACCTGTTGGGTATGTAGCAAGATTACCCAATCACATGCGTGAATTACCAAATTTACCTCACAGATAAAATATAC
Source organism: Acromyrmex charruanus (assembly GCA_017607545.1). Taxonomy (NCBI): domain Eukaryota; kingdom Metazoa; phylum Arthropoda; class Insecta; order Hymenoptera; family Formicidae; genus Acromyrmex; species Acromyrmex charruanus. The sequence goes on along the minus strand of JAANIC010005860.1, from coordinate 89,088 downwards.
CAAAAGGTGGAACAATCGGCCCTTAAATATAATGTCTTAAGATGTTAGTGTAGTCCTCGGATTGACTTACGACATCTTAGTTCGGATCTATAATACAATAGGTGTTGTAAGGCCGAAATCAGACTACGTATTGAAGAATGAGATTGAAGATTGAAAGATTGAAGTTTGATCAATTAGAACAAAAGAAGTTAAAATTTCTTTCTCCTTATTGGTGAAATTTCAATTCTTTAATCAATCTCAATCTTCAATGCATAATCTGATTCCAGCCTAAAGCCTGTTGTCAGTGTTAGTATCGCAGCCAATACGATGGCAAGATTCTAATCCAGCTAGCAATCCAGCAAGAAAACAAGCTTAAAACAAGTTTAAAACCTGCAGCATTGCTTGTTTTCCTTCTGAATTGCTAATTGGAGTAATTGGATTAGAATCTTGCCATCGTATTGGTTGCGATGCTGTCGCAGTAAGATTCTAATCTAGCTAAGAATTCAGCAGGAAAACAAGCATCGTGTGCCATAAGTTTGAGAGAGAAAGAGAGACGCTTGCAAACTGAACACACCATAGGTTTGTTCACGTCGCATATTCCAACATGCTCCAATATGCTCTTATTAGAGCTTCTACTCACTCCAATGCACTTATTAGAGTGAGTAGGAATTATGGCAGAAGCATGCAACGCGAACAAACCTCATATAATCCTTTCACCATGATTATAAGACCCGTCCTATTTCACTCTATCGCACTGCTCTCATCAAAATAGAAAGAGACACCATGAGTCCTAAACACCACATCAGAGTCCCTATAACAGAGTCTAGACAATGTTGAAGCGATTGCTGATTGGTTCCGATTAACAGTCAATTGACGCTATTGTTAACTAGCGACAATGGCAGGATAATCCTGGAAAAAAGCGCGAATCTCATTGGCTGTTACTAGTTAACGATAGCGACAATTGTCGATAAAATATAATATTTAGAGAATCCCGCAACAGCAATATAAATTAGTATACACATTATACAGTTATATCATTATATAGATAATTGCAAGACATATTGACACGCTGTCAGACATATTTTTGCTTGCTTGTACAATTCTATTTTACTCTATTTTTTATCTAGGATTATTTAAATAGTTTGAATTCAACTTTATTGTCGCGTATAACAACAAGCAGTTATTTGAATTGCGCGGCAAACACGACGATACATTTCTGGTTTTGACTGTTAATGGCAGACGGGCATGCGCGCGAATGCAGTGTCCAGACTCTGTTATAGAAACTCTACGCCATATAAACTATTCATTTCCGGCTTTAAAGGTGCCATTTTATGCGACGCTAAAACGCTCGTTTCGTTCGTGTTCACTTTATGTAATTTTATCTATGGTTGACGGTAAAAAGTTCGTTTCCATCTAACTTTCCAGCGTTGGTGGGTCAATTTTTGTAATATAAAATTTATTTTGTGCATTTTTAATTAACATCATTCATATGCCCCCTTATTTGACACGTTTAAACAAAATTGACATTTTAACATTGTTATGTTAGTTGACGCTCTTAGTTATATTTATTTCCAATGCTTGTTTTTAATCTCCTTGTCATATTTTAACGTTCAATTTGAAATGACATCCATGTTGTACACCTAAGGACTTTAATTCTTTCCTTCGGTTATTTTTTTAAAACTCCCAGAAATTCAGATTATTTCGTCTTTATGTCAAATTTAGTTGTAAATGGACGTAAGGTTTAGTCATGTCGTTAATCGCGCACAAACTATTAATGTAGAAAAGAACATATTAATGTAGAAAAGTGGTCATTTTTCAGTTGTGAAAATTTCCGAAGGAAAGAATCGAAGTTCTTGGGTGTACCACCGACAGGAATGGTGTCTCCTAGCGTACATATACGATATCATATTCAGAAGAATGATAGAGATTTAATATACAGTGTAACTTTTTTAAATAATGATATAATTTTGGATTGTTATTTCTGAGCTTCATTTTTTCGTTTCCCATTGAGGTGAGTCATTTGATTTTATTATTTGATATTTTTCTTGTTTCATAATGTTAAATTGTAAATTTGATGCAGTGTAATGAATGCTGCATTTCTGCCAATCTGCAAGTGACTTATTGCTCTTAATAGATGAATTTTGAATTTATAATCGCTGATGAAGACTTTTAAGCCGAAACGTTCGAAATAAAATGAAGATAACCATTAACATCATGTATCGTTTACAATTCGCGACTCGCGTCTAATGACGATCATTGTAAACAACGCACCTAGCGATGGCGAACGCGCGTCTTACCGCGATAGAGGGTCTTATTCTGTCGCACGTTTGGATTTGGAGGTAGATTGGGCGAATTTAGCAATTTCATAAGTTAATAACTCGTTAATCATTGCGACAATTGTAAAATGGTACAGGACTTTTCTTCTCAGTTTAGTCCATTTTGCCTCTGTGCGAGAGATTTTTCATTAATTACCAATCACCCTGTATAACTTCACTTTGAAGTGAGTTTACGAGACTCACTAAGGATACGGTCAACGCGATGTTGCAAACGCTTTTTTGCTGGTCAGTTTGTAAAATTCTTTCTTCTAATTGGTCCATCAAATGTTTCAAAGCATTTGTAGCGAGATTTTGACCACAGCTTATAGCACACAGTCTCGATCTTGTGCAGATTGTGGGATAAAAACTCAGTTGAATCTCACTTGTCAGAATGCAAAAGGAATGCGCATTCAACTGAGTTATGACGTCACAAGTGAGAATTATCTGAGAATCGATGTAAATGGAAAGCAACTATTATTGACGGAGTGTAATTTAAAAATGGATGCGCTTTGAAAGGATGCATGTTGGCTAGAATGTATAAATAATTTATTTATACAGATACAATAATTCATCTTAAATAAGGATACCGTTAACGATAATAAGTAACGTAAATCAAAGACTCATCCGAATATGATGTAATGGTAGAACGTGTTATACAACATGTATTAGTATAAATTATTATAATGATGGCGAGTTCAGTATTCCTCTTCTTCCTCGGTGTTAACAGCATCTTCTTGCACCTCGCGGTAATCGAGCTCCAAGGCAGCTAGATCTTCCCGGGCTTCCGAGAATTCACCTTCCTCCATGCCTTCCCCAACGAACCTGCAAAATTTAGTACATCGTGTTTTAATAATGCCTATTACTTTAATCTTGATTCAATTTAGTCTTTATCTTTTATCAATTTTAATTTAGTTTTAAATTATAAAAAATAAAGTTATATCATTTCTTTATATCTTTATGCACGTGTTATTAAGTTCAATATTATTTAATTTGCTTAAGTATACATGAGCCTTAATTTATTGTTTCAAGAAATTTTTATCAATTCATCCCTAATCTAATCTTTTTTTCTGTATGTTAGGCAACAAATGATGCTATCCATACATATATTAAACAATACACATATTATTTGATGAATTGATTAAATTCGTCACAGTTTGGTACAAGTTACCTTTAATTCGTCTTGTTATCTGTTAGAAAAATGTTTTGCTCTAGCTAGTCTAGATACGTACGTTAACGCTAAATGGCAAGCGATATTATTTACGCTCAACTCGAGCTTCTTACCAATGTACGAAAGCTCGCTTGGCATACATGAGATCAAATTTGTGATCAAGTCGGGCCCATGCATCCACGATCGCTGTCGTGTTGCAGAGACAGCAAACAGCTCTTTCTACCCGCGCGAGATCTCCACCTGGTACAACGGTGGGCGGTTGATAATTTATTCCCACCTGTTAACATGAAAATACAGTGATACTTTACTGTAATCGACTTAAAAAATATGGAAAGATCAAATAAGAGAGTTTATAAACATTCATTTTACATAACAAATTGCGAATCCTTAAAATACCTAAATTTCTAAATTTCTTGGAGTGAAATCTTATTCCAAAAGAGTGAAAATATTTGTACTTTTGAATAAGAATGGCACATTTTCACTCTTTTTTTAAAGTGAGATTTCTTTGAAGTGAATCTCACAAAAAAAATCGGCGCGCAGTTCAAATGACTATAAGAATGTACCGGATCGTAAAATTATCGGATATCAAATATCCGAAAAGAACATCGGATATCTGGGAAGGTAATTTTTCGAGTCAGATATTTTCTAGATATCCGATCGGATTCTGGGACAATGTCAACTTACGATTCACAACAAAAAAGCTGAATAAAAAAAGAAAAAAGGGAAAAAAAAGAAAAAAAGAGGCTGTAAGGGAAAAATAATGATAACAATTATAATTTTAATGTTATCGTCGGAGTTTGATTATCAATAGAGATGATAACTGTAGAGAAAAAAATTGTAATTTTACAACAATATATAAGATATTATAACATTATGAATATGCATACTCTTATTTATAGAACATTTGTATAATAAAAAATCAACAATTTAATGATATAAAATTTTAACCGGATATTAATGATATCTGAATATCCGGTCGGATAATAAAAAAATGCCGGATAATACCAGATACCGGATACTTTTCGGATATTCGATGCATCCTTACAAATGAAATATAGTATAAATATAGTATATATGTATACACATAGTATAGTTATGCAAATTCATATGAAATTATTAAGCATAGCTTCGCGTTATATATAGCCGTTATTTCCTATTTCTTATTGATTGTGCTGTCATATGTATGATTCAATAAGATTCTTTTGGATTTTTCTCGTTTCTTGAATTTTTCTCCTTTCTAAAAAGAAGCTTTCTTTGATCATCTTGTAGTACCTTGAATCCCGTCGGGCACCATTCGACGAATTGCACGTGCTTCTGGCGTTTTATCATCGCGATCGCCGCGTTCACATCCTTTGGTACCACATCGCCTCTGTAAAGCAAACATACTGCCATGTATTTTCCCATGCGCGGATCGCAGTTCACCATTTGATGATTCGGTTCAAAGCAGGAGCTTGTTATTTCCGAGACGGTCACTCTCTCATGCCCAGCCTTCTCTGCTGACAGAACCGGAGCATACGTAGCCTGCATGATAATAAAATTTAATTAATAATATTTAATTAGCACATAATTATCGATTAAATAATCGTGTGATTTTTTTCGATTTTTATGTTATAAACATTAAATAATTTTCATAAACTTTAACAAACGGTGCTTACAAGTGGAAAGTGAATACGTGGATAAGGCACTAAATTCGTTTGGAATTCAGTGAGGTCGACATTCAGGGCTCCATCGAATCGTAAACTGGCGGTGATGGATGAGACCATTTGTCCAATCAGTCGATTCAGATTCGTATAAGTCGGTCGATCAATATTTAAGTTTCTCCTGCATAACTCATAAATGGCCTATGGATATAATACACGCGATTGTAGTGACAGACTTCTCCATTACCACTCCGTGTAGAGCAGTGTATATAGCTACAATATTGTCCTGATAAACTTTATTTTAGACATATGAAATGTTGGGTAGAAAGCACGCAAGCTTTCTGCTCGTAGAATCCATTTCTAAGAGAAATTGCCGTTTCGCAATCGATTTATCAATAATTGAGTTGTAAAAGCGTTCACGAAATTCAGACAATGTAATAAATTTTACAAATATAAGGTTTATTATGTCGATTTTATATTCGACTTTATGCAAAAGTACACACCTGATTATCTACAATGAAAGCCACTTCGCTGTGTTCTAACGTCGGATGAGTGTACAGAATTGCGTTGTAAGGTTCCACTACTGCAGTCGATACCTATGAAAAATGTAAATGCTTTCGTAATGAAGAAAACAATTAGATAGTCAAACAAATCGATAGTTTCGTAGTTTGTTGAGAAAGTAGACTATTCACTAAATAGTATCAAGGAAGCAAACAGAAATGTATATGTACATTTATACAGATATTATATTATTATATCATTAAATTAAATTAAATTAAAATTAAATTATATCATTTGAATTTTTTTCAAAGAAATCAGAGTTCTTGAACAAAAATCGAAATATTCCGAGTAGGAAGTATAATATTACCTGTGGGGCTGGATAGATACTAAAAGTCAGTTTACTTTTCTTCGGATAATCTGCGGACAGTTGTTCCATAAGCAGACTCGAGAATCCGGAGCCTGTGCCACCGCCGAAAGAATGGAAGATTAAGAAGCCTTGCAAGCCTTTGCACTGCTCTGTCAGTCTGCGTATTCTGTCCAAAGTAAGATCTATGATCTCTTTTCCTGAAAAATCGCAAGATCGATTAATAATACATGATTCTGTTAAAAGACACATTTAATGATCTTCTCTTACAAAACTTACGAAGCTTACAGAATGAATTTATATAGAATATTTTTGACCAATCGCTTATGCGTTATAATTAAGCTTCAACCTTTTTACAGATTTACAATTGTGACGGTAAATTGAAGTACCTATTGTATAATGGCCCCTGGCATAATTATTAGCTGCATCTTCCTTCCCGGTAATCATTTGTTCCGGATGGAATAATTGTCTGTAAGTACCCGTGCGCACTTCATCTAAAGTATTAAAAATATAATTCGTTATTATATCTTCTTAACTCTATTAATCATGTGTAATACACATATTTAAGAAAAATTTACAGTGATTAAATGATCGAGACGTAACTCTCAGCAACGTAAAGTTCTAAAAATTTGTATCTTACAACTCAATAATTAATATTTTCTTTAATGAATGAATTTTTCAATTATAATGTTCGGAAATCAATTATTCTTTCTAGGACACTTACCTACCACCGTTGGCTCGAGATCGACCAAAACCGCTCGCGGGACATGCTTCCCTGAACCAGTTTCGGAAAAGAACGCGTTAAAGGAATCATCTCCGGAGCCCACAGTAACATCGCTGGGCATTTGTCCGTCTGGATGGATACCATGCTCCAGACAATAAAGCTCCCAACAAGCGTTTCCCATTTGCACGCCCGCTTGTCCTATGTGAATGGATATGCATTCCCGCTGCGAATAAACGGGTAAATACTTGTGCAATATATCCCCATATATTTCATAAATCTATATACGCAATAAAATAACATAATTCGATCAAAATCCAAAAGAAATTATTTATAAAAATAATTCTCTCCCTCTTTTTTCCTCTCATTCACTCATATTTTCGATTCTTTGTTACTTGATTGAAATAAATTCTTTCGCCTTTTCTCAAATAATGATATAAAAATAAATAATAGAAATAGTAAAAAAACTTATATGGATAATAGAGAGTTTAGTTTATTTTGCTATTCGTTATTTGCCACTGGAAAGAGCTTGGTTGCATTAATTGGAATTTTGATTGAAAATAAATAAATCAGAATTTTTTAGTTGAATTTATTATTATAGTTCTACGATAAGATATTAAGATCTAGAATTCTGAATGATACATCAGATTATTTAAAGATTATGCTTGTGCCCTCAAGAAGCGATCATGATTGTATAATGTAATTATAATTACGCCACTGCAAAGAGATATTGTTTGTTATCGTAAATTTTCGTATTAAAGTTGAAATTGATGGAATAGTTCCTACCCTATGGGAGAAGAAAGAGAGGAGGGTATATTAAAGACAAAACCATTCCACTACAAGTTGCATAAATGCTCATATTCGTTACACCACACCTCATTTAAGTATTACCACCTTAGATATCGTTAAAAAATTCACGACAGCCTTTACTGTGTTCATAATTTCATAATACAACGCGAGTAAATCGTTACGGATGTATTACACATATTTTCAAGATAATAAGAAAATTACAGAAAATTATTCTAGATTGCATTTAAAAGTACAAAAAAAATTAGCAGCAGTTTAGAACCTGCATCAAAAATTATTTCAATAAGAAATTAAAACTTTTTAGCTTTACTTTAATGGAAATAAAATAAATGTAATACGAAGAGCCAAAACAATTCAAATTTAATGTAATAAACTAACAGATAATAATTATAATATAGATATAATTCAGAAATGATTCATATCAAAAGACAGAAACAGAGCTTAAATAGGCAAAATGACACGGAATCTTATCTTCATATTATACACACAATCTCTTTCCTTTATCTAGTTTCCTTCTTCTTTTTCCTCACTCCTAATTTTTACCCTTTCCATACCGGGCAATATTTCTCTCTTTTAGTTTGACTCTCATATGATTCTTATTTGACAACAGTATTTCAGTAACGATCATCTCTATCGCATTTGCTTACACGTCAATTTTTATTTTATTTTATATATTGACTCATCGTACTTTATTACGACTACATTTTATTATATACTTATTGCTTATTAAGGTATCAATTTTTATTATGTACACATTTCTCTTTTTACACTTTATATTTTAAATTATATGAACTTAATTTATTTTTCATTTTACTCAATACATTTCTGTATATTAACAGATTCTTCCATTTTTTTATTCGATTGACTACTTATAAAATTTTCGGCTGCTATGAACTTTTTATTGGCGATACCATGTTTTGTCATCCAATTTTTTGCTTCGCTTCTATTGACGTTACTATCATATCGTGTCATTCAATTTGTACTGCGATTCTTCAGAAATTCTGACTAACAATGAATTATTACGTGCGAGGCTTTTACATCGAACCTTCCTTACACCTTCCTTATGGATTACATCTTAATTGAAGTTTGTATAATTATGTATCTTTTTATGTATCTATTCTCGATCTTGGCCATCATTATATTGTAACTATAATTAATAAACATTGATAATGACCTAAAGGAGGTTGAACGTCTGTTTATATTCTCAATATTTCTTGTATTACCTGTTAGTTTATTATATTAAATTTGAATTGGCTCGTAGCTCTTCATATTACATTTATTTTATTTAATATATTTTGAGCCATATGACATTATGTATTTTAATGGGAATGTATGAAAATGTTTTATAAAATAAAAACAAAAATCTCAATTTTTAATGTAAATATTGTTTAAAGTGTAAAGTTAACATAAATTTAATGTAAAATTTCATTATGATTCAGAGATTAATTATTCTATAAATAAATAAAATTGATTTACAGAACAATCATGTTGTGCCAAGATGATAAAACTTAAAGATTAATTTTTGTATGAATACGAAAATGCTTATGAAAAGATTTTTTGAAGTCGCTGAAATATAACATAAAAAGCACATTACAAAAAAATCAATTTTGCAACAAATCGTTATAAATAAATTAAACAATTACAATTTGAAATAGAACCGAAAAGAGAATAATTCCAATTAAGTATGAAGAATTTTTATTTTTGACCGAGAAGAAGAGCTTAAATATTTCATTTATTTAATGAATTTATACATATTTCTGATTGCACATTCTACGTACCGAATTGCTTTTCCGCATTCATGCACAGAATCAGGAGAGTAATACCAAATCTTAAATTGTATAAGCAATTTAATAATTTTTTGTACTAATAAGCATCTGGTAAGGATATTCATTATTTTAAACTTGATTATTTAGTCACTTTTCGAGTGTATTTTAGCTCTCTGTACATTATAATGAAACTTTGTATAAACCATTTTGAATATGTATCTACTTAAAGTAAATATTGTCTTATCAGAAAGCCGTTTTCGTGCCGTTTTTTTAAGCACAAAATTATATTTACAATATCTTCATCAAAAATAAGCGAAATTTAAATTAAATAAAAAAAACTGTTTTGAAGCTTGCAATCTCTACTTTCTGAAAGGTTACTGTGTTTTTTTTGGGTTTCTTTGAATTTTGTAATTTTTACATACAAAAAACTACGAGTTGAAAAAGATGGAAAATTTTCTTCTAATTTTGGATTCTTCTAATTTTCCCCAAAAAAATTTGCGAAAATTTTCGAATTCCAAAGCTTTTTCCTACAAATCATTTTTTAAAAATATTCTTTCTAAGATTTTTTGTTATTAAGTTATCGCGAATTAAATAAAAAGAGCCTTTTGACTTTGATTGCTCATAACTTCATTAAAAATCATCGTATCGCAATTTAAAAAACAAATTTTTAAAGCTAAAACTTTGCTCTATTGAATGGTATAATAACATATAATAATAATAACAAATACATTCTATATATAATTTTGAATTAAAAAAAACAGCATGAACTTTTTGACCAACCCAATACTTATACGAAAAAATTGAGATTTTGTCATTATTTTTTACATTTTAACATTATAAGAAAACAATAATAACAAATATAGTAAATAAATTATAAAATGTATTGTTCAATAAAAATAGAATGTTGTAAGTATACCTTTTATATGTAATTTAAAAAAGTATAAATATAATAATAAGAATGGAATAAAACATCAATTGAATAAAGCAATAATAAAAGGTAAAAAGAGCTAAGAGCCAACATTAGTTCTTGATAACTAATATTTAATATCTTCCAAATTTTTAATCAATTTTTGTTTCGTTCTTAAACTAGAACCTTTTCAATGTTAATACACAAAAACAATTCCTCTTACATAATAAATCAAATATTAAAAACGGTTGAATATTACAAATTAATAATACAAATTAATAATAATATTAAAAATTAAAAATCTTCTAAGTATGTGGTGAATCTAATTTCCATGCTTCGTTGTCATTTCTTCATTAATCAATATATCATTAGATATTTCATTTCATTAGATATCAGTTATAATCTTATAAACTAAATATATAAACACATTTATAAAAATGGGTACAATACATCCTTAAAATATTGTTAAATATCAGTACTTGTGTTTTGTTATATTAATTACCTTCTTTGCCATTCTTAAAAAAAGTTTCGTTTCTGCGTTAACTATTATAAATGAATACAAGATAATCGACAATGCACTTTCACAAAAAAATATTTATAACAATCAATCAAGACATAAAGATGTTTAGTTAATTCACATTAACCGATTTTATTAATCGTCTGTTTTCTTGCATCAAATATTCACTCAACGTAATTGAATCTCTTATGATCAGTTTTGCAACAATTTTTACTGTATTGATAATATTAAGTTCACTTAAAAAATTTCTACAGATTACATAGATATTAGCTATTCTAAGGAAAATAAATAATTCAAAGAGTTTATAGAAAATTTGAACTTTGATTGAAGTCGATTCCGTTATATTTGTATCTATTCGTTATTTATTTCTATCCATTCATTTCTATCCTATCATTTTTACGTTGATCAAAAATTAAAATAATGAACCTTTTTTTTATGGGACTATAAATATATAAATAATTGTATCATTCCCACGTGATATAATTCACATATTTATACTGTCTCACAGTAAAATATCCTACCGCAAATGATACCAAGTTTCTGATTTAAAAAACACACGATTAGGTAAAGTCTGTCGAGCGAGTTTAACAAGCTTTAACGAGACTGAGCAAAAGAATACAAGCTATGCTTAACAAGGGATGATTACCGGTGGCCCAGACATCGTCGACTAAAGCAATGTCTTTATCTGTTAACAAGGTCTGGTAGAAAAATGCCACCTTGACCTAATGTGTTCCCCATGGATAATTCAGCCGTACCCTAAAAGTGAGCATCTATATTGGCGTGCCTATAGCCGGCCTACTTCCTGACTTACGGACGCACATGGGTGATGTGTCGTCTCTCGTGCAATACGATATTATACACTCTATATCTGCATGATACGTAAAAATCGATTTTTTACAGGTTGACACACTGTAACCATAGCAGCTTAATCGAATATCAAACTGCATACTCGCATATGACGCGATTGCATCGATTCAATCAAAAAGATTTCACTGTGATCTTACAATTAATAAACGTAAGAGATCACAAATTTGTCATTCAATATACAACTGAGTAACGCAGGCTTTAGATGAATCGGTTTCAGATGAATCTTAGTGTTTAAATAATTATATAATTTGTAAAACGGGATATGTATATATAAATTCATGTAGACAATTTATTATTTATTATTTAAGCCTATATAAGATTCAGATCGATAAGGCCTTCGTTGTACCATTATATTCACATTTGCGATTTTAAAACATTTTGTTTATTTGTCGTTCAACTCTCATAAAACATTTGAGGCGAATGGAATCCATCTCTAAATCTTAAAAATATTATTCTCACTTCAGAGAAAAATATTCGATACAAGTTACATAAATGCATAAATATTTGGACATCTTAAATAATGTGGTTATAACAATAATATGAGTTTTTCTAAAACTCGTATTATTATTGTATCGAATATTTTTCTCTGAAGCGAGAATAATATTTTTTAGATTTAGGGATGAATTCCATTCGGCTCAAACGTTTCGCACTCTCAATTTTACTAATGCATATTTACTATGTTGTCGATTGACATGCATTCAAAGTGGATCGATACTTCATAATTCACATTTCTCATGTAGTTGAAATATACAAGAAAATAAAAAATCTATATAATATCAATAAGATTGATATCTAAATTTCTTTTGATATTTCAAAAATATATTAATCATTTTTGAAAAATTTATACGTAGCAGTATTTAGCTTTGTTTAACTAACTGTAAGAAATCGTAACAGAGTTAAACTAAAAGATTCTGTTAAAAAAAGCATTGCTTTCAATATTAAGAAAGTTATTACGTTTATTACCATAGAAATTTCTTTAATATTTTACGAAACATTATTTTCGGAGATCTTTTTCAATCGATCTTTTAATCATTCCTCCTTGAGTTTCTTTCCCACTCATTTAATCTACTCGAAAAAACTTTTAATTGACCTCATAAGCTCTAAGTGAACATTTAAAAGCATAACGTAATATTTTCCTGCTGTATCCTTGGTGCATCTTATGTGTATAGCATGCATATTACACGCAGGAATAGCATTGTTGTATAAAGACCTATAATTCTCATTATTAGGATGTTTACAAATATATATGCTTGTATAACAAATAGAAGAATTACATTAATACTAATATGTATGAAGATAAAAATGGCGATAAATAAGTGACAGTATAAATGTGTAAATAACGCAATTTAAAAAAATTACGATTTCAAATATTGAATACGTTAGAAAAATGTTGAAAATATACTGAAATATTTTGTCTCAGATAGAAAATAGACATTATTTGTCATGAAAAATGATGACAAATAATGTCTATTTGCTATCTGAGACAAAATATTTCGTTAAAACGACAAATAATGTCAGGCTTGCTACTTATACGATTTTTTATGTAAATGCATGTAAAAAGCTCTATTCTATTATTAATATAGAAATTAAGTAGAATAATAAGATAATAAGATAATATTTTATATAGTTGTATCTTAATATTATCAAATATTACCAAATTTTCTTTATAAATTGAAGAGTAAAAATGATTTTGGAAGTAATTTCCTTTATAAAATCAGTCTGCTTCAATTATGAAATTAAATTGAACATGTTTTTATTAAAATACAAACATATATACATTTTTCAAGGAAAAATATAATAGTTGAAAATATTCGATATTAACGAAAAAGATGTAATAGAGAAGCAAAGTACTCACCATTTTTCCGATATCTATTTATTCGTTTGCACTCGATAGCAAGCAGCGTGTCGGACCACGATTCGTTCACTGTCTGACTTTGCAGATAGTACGATCACTGCGCTTCACCATTTAATAGCAGCGCTACATACAGTATCTGTCTATGAACCGGAGTTCATAAGCGACGCGAATCAACTTAAACTGCTATAGTATTCATGACAATTGCATATGCGGGTGCACATCTACAGACAAGGTACACTATCGGTCATTGTTTTCTCGGGAATGGTTCAAGGTACAGGAATGTTCTCTTTACACACAAACTCTGGTAAAGAGAAAGATCAAAGATATCTTATACATGCAAGAATAATTACCTTCATCATTATTTATAATTAAAAATCTATATTTCTTAAAATATTCGCCACGAATAATCTTTTTACGCTCTGATTAGTATTATCATAGTAAATATATGGAAAACGGGGCCTGCAATAACCTTGACATATGTTATCAAGGTCGTGACCTTAAGTAATAAGTTTTAACTGTCCAAGTTTTAACTTTCCAACAAGTTTTAACTGTCGCTCGTCTTATCCATTAAAAAGTTATTAACAAAAAAATTTGAAAAAATAACATTTNTATATATATATATATATATATATATATATATATATATATATATATATAGAGTGTGTTCCACTTAACGCCCAACATTCGCGGAATCATTTTATCTTTGTTGTTTATTAAATATTAAACAAAAATGAACAATGCTCGCGAGCGTTAAGTGAAACCATACACTGCTCAAAAAAAATTATGACAGAAAAATTTTGGGCAAAAATTGGTCAACTTTGACTGACGATAACTTTGCGGAAAATTATCGTAGAATAACATTTTTTTTCCTTGCTTACGAAATGATTTTCCATGCGAAGCGACTTTCACCCCACTTCCCCCTTGTTTCATGGGACACACGATTTTAGCAAAAAGGGAGGTAGGGTGGACCTCGCTTCGCATGGAAAGTCGTAATTTCTATTTCATATAATAGAAAAGAGACGTCATTTTTCAAATTTTTTTTGTTAATACAATAATCTCTCCATTAGGACTTCTAAGTATTCGGATATCTAAATATTCGGATATCCGAAATCGATTCCGATCCGAGAACTGAAAACTGTATTATTCGCATAATCCGGATATCCGAATTATTCGGATCCGCGGAATGAGGATCCGGAATCTAGAAAGAAAGAAAACATCGATGTATTTAATGAATTTTAACATAAGTTTCTTTTTAAATAAAAATTGAATTTCGATTTACATATATAATTTGAAGAAAAATAAAATTAAAAAATGTAAATATAGATTCACACAGAATTATACAAGCATTTAAAATTCAACTAGTTGAATTTTAAGGCATTTGTTTCTATAAGTTGTGTTTTTCACATATACATCTTACGAGATTTAATATTATTTATAAATATAAATGTTTAGAACAGACTCTTAAAATATTAATAACAAAGATGTACAAGGCTAATAAGAGAAATATTTGTGAAATAAAAACCGACCGAGTTAATGTAACAACATAATATAATAGAGAGTGTCTTAGGATCGATCGAAATTGGATGTTTCGAATAATATAATATTCTTGGTTATATTTGAGATTAATTAAATTCATGAACCAAGAATATTATATTATTCGAAACATTCAACTTTGATCGATCCTAAGGCGCTCTCTACTATATTAGAAATATTTGTATTTCTAATATACATTCAGTCCGCACTAATGCATCCAATCGAATTCGCTATAAGTTTGCTACAAATCCGGAACCGAATTTGAGAATCGGGTTCGATTTTTACTATTCGGATCTCAGATTCGAATACCTTAGAAAATTCGAATCTTCGGATAACCCGAATTTGAAGCATCACATTTATTCGTAATTCGGATAAACGGATATCCGGATAACTTTAAATCCGACTCAATCTTGAATACTCTACATATCAAGAATTTGAACATTCTCCCAATCGAATTCATGGTTAAAATCAAGTCGATGTTCTGTGATCACTGATTAATTTTTATTACTACTGTTAATGTGGTTTTGATACTTAGATATTTTATGTGACTAATTTTCGACCTGTTTGCCTACGATCGTAATCTTTGCAAGGAATCTTGTAAACCACATTTTATTGAAAAATTTTGGAAGAATGTCCTTCTGTACTTTAATGAATCTATTGAGTTTATTTAAGCTGAAAAAAGATAGCTTCACGTTAATATTCTTGACAATAGAAAAAAAGTAGAATATTCCATTTTAAAAAATCGACATGACTTTGACGACACCACCCAAAGTCAAATTGATAAGATCAGTAAATAGATCTTTTTGAATCCTACAACTTTTGTCTGAACAATTTTTCTCAATAATGCCGTGTTTTCGAGATAAAAATTTGTAACGCTTTATTTCGAACAATCGATATAGTTAAAAGTTACATAATAAATCTTAAAAGTCTATTTTTTACAAGCTATTTTTTCTTGAGTCCTTTTGGACTCGACAAAGTTATTAATTTTACTCTTCTAGGAGTTTTGTGACATATAATAGGAACATCAGACTTTGGCGGAGTATTTCTGGTTTTGATTTTGGTCATATCACTACTACTTTCTTCATTATACACCAATTTGATATCTTCTGTTTCTTCTTCATTCAATTTCTTGTCTATCTGTAAATTATTTTCTAGTGTAATATTTTCGCTAATAATTTCGTTCGTTTTCTGTTCATTAAGTTTTTCAGATCGATTATTCGTTATTGCATTGAGTGTGTTGTTTTCTATAAGTTCAACGTCCATCGCACAATCATCCACATCGAATGTTGGAACATTGTTTTTGTTTTTGATTGTACTGTACAAAGGTTTTTTACTAGAATTTTTGGATACTTCCTTTATTATTATACTCTCTTGTAAAGAATTTTCTTTCATCTTATAAATTTCCCCTAGTTCACCTTCTTCAAAGTGTATTATGGAACAGTAGCCATCACTCGAAGACGTGATTAAAATTTTGCCATCGCTAGACCTATAAAAAAAGACGTTAAGACTCGGAAATAATTTGAATAACAAATATATCATATTAGCAATGACGTACCACGAAAGATCATTTAATCTACCATAATGAATGAGCGACACCACACCAATCGGAGAAGTCTGCTGCGTATCGTAGAGTAATATAGAACTCTGCGTTGCGACAGCAAATACCATTCTATAAGGCAACGGTACCAAAGCATCTGAACTATCCTGTCGCAATTCAAAATAGACAGGGCAACATCGTACTGCTATAGTACATTCATTTAATGTAGGTAAGATCATTATTGGTCTAAAAAAAATCGATTTTATTATTATGATTGTTTTTTAAGCCAAGATAGGGACTTGGAACTTTATTAGAGATTTAATACTGACTCCCTTATATTTTTTCTAGAGAAAACAATTACTGCATTTGATATAGTCTCTGTGGTCTCCTCCTCGATTATTCCAGATGGAACGAAAATTAGGGATCCATCTATCGAGAAGGTCAGCCTGCGGAAGAAAGATTTGAAAGTGTCGTCGTAAAATAGACGCACGAGTTTCCCCTGCAATGAGCTACCAGATGGTGTTGGAATTTTAGACTTATAAACGCGCTGAACAACTTTTTTCGTGGCAATGCTTATTAAACGACAGTATCTGAAAATAATGAATTTGATTCACAATTAAAATTTAGCAGACGCTTTATCGTTTGCGTAATTATAATTGAATAGTCAATACGCGAGAGCAGCTATACCAAAAATTAAAAAACAAAATATTGCAAAATTTTCCTTAGCTTTATATATATATATATATAATTACGAATTGTAATATAAATCCTACAAAATTAGAGGAGAAAGTGAGTCTCATTTTAAAAGAAGCCAAATCCTTAAATTCCTACTGTTGCAAATATAGTTACATCCATCAGTTATGTTTAATAAAAATGGCAGAGATTTGTTACAAAATCAATTAAAAGTTCTTTCTACTGCAAATCAGCTAGCTGTAAAATCAGTCATTTTAATAAATAGAAAATGTATTCCTTATTATACACGTTTTGTTAACTAAAACTAATAGGTTTTTCTTAATTTTTTAATCTTATTGATAGCTTAAATGAGAAAAATTATACAAACTTTTTTGTTCTCGCCGAAAAATTTCAAGTGGAGGTAACGTTTTTTGTCGATATGCTGTTCAATTATGAATTACACACCTGTCTGTGCTGATAGTGCATACATATTGATTGCAAGGATCCCAAGATACTCCTTGAACAAAACCTTTGTGGTCCTGTAATATCGCAGTTTTACGACCTTTCTGGATATCCCATAGTATTGCGGTATTATCAACAGATCCAGAGATTAAAAAATTGGAGTCTGGCGACCAACTAATATCATAAATGTCTTCGATGTGACCTTTCAGTACTTTCCAGGAAGTCCACTGTTCTTTATTTTCAGTATCGCCTGAAGGTGGAGAGAAGTCTCGTCCCTCCTTGACTTTCCACAAAATAATAATCGATTCTGTGTATTAAAATTAATTGTAATCTAGGCAACTCTATTCCTTAACAAGATGGGAATAATAAGTAGTTAGTAAAATAACATCAAGTGGCCGAACCATCATCTCCTGATGCTAGAATTTCCCTCGATGAAGAAAATCTCACAACATTTACTGCTCTCTGATGACGATCCAAGTCTGCTGCAAAACTCACAGTAGCTCCCCTACATTTGGTTGTTGTTAAATGCCAAATCTGTATACAAACAATCATTTAAATTGCGAAATCCTTGAATGTGTAATCGTAATTAGATCAAGACGTTAAATGAATCCTTACTTCTCAAATATCTGACGATTAAAATCATGTACAAATTTTATAGCATTATGTTCCATTAATATTATAAATATTATATATGCTATTTTTAGATTATTGTTATTAAAAATAATACATACACAATTATTTATTATATAAATATTATTATATTTATATAACTTGATTTTTTAATAAAAATACACATTTTTGTGGTTTTTCTTATATATTTTTTTTGTTACCACACACATATATAAAGAAAAATAAAAAAACTACTATTATTTTTTAACTTTATTCAAAATAAATACCTAGTATAATTATAACAATAAATGGAAAATCGGTCAATATATAAATAACACAAATAAGCGAAGAAGTGAATGTCTATTCGGTCAAAACAAATCTTGGTGGTTAATAATATTTTTGTACGAGTTTTTACAATTTCCAATTTAATTATGTTACCAAAACATGGCAGTCCGCTCCTCCAGTCGCAACTCTCCAAAATGTATCTCCTTTCAGATCTTCGTACAAACCGCTCTGTATATCGACACTCAGGACTGGATCGCGATTATGCCACGAAATTTCAGGAGTAATACACTTCATTTTGTCGATCAAGATCAACAGGTATGCACGATATCGTAAAGCTGTAGATAGATACAAAACAGAGAGCGAGTCAGGAATATACGAATTCTACTTGCTTCTAACCTTCAAGCTGTCACGTCATTCGCGCCAAGAATTTTGTCGATGATCAGGTTGTCATAGGTTGGGTTAGGTATCAGTTGTCATAGCAACCACTTGCGCGACAATCTGGACAATCTGGCCGACTAGCGTTCCACATTTCACAAGCTTATGTATATCCAAGGTCTGTTTTCTGTTGCTGAAGTCAGTGTACACTTTTGGAACTTAAGTGAGATAGATATATGTTTGATATTTATCGAAAGTGAGAAAGAAAGTTCTAAATAATCTAATGCAGTAGGAACAGACAACAGACCACTATTTACGTTTCATGAGGTTTCTTCTATGTACAAATAGCAACAAATAGTAAATGAGTTCCTTAAACACGAGGCAATACACGGTTATCGTAATCCTGCAATATGTTATATTGCTCTTTGACGTTTGCATAAATTCATTCGCGAGCTTTGCCAGGCAGCATCCAACCGACCTGCTGGTACTTTATGTGTGCGTAATAATTTTTTATAATTTCTGTCGTGCCTTTATTGTGACAATTCATTCATTGTTGTGGAATTGCATTTAATCGATGCAACAATTTCAGGATTCAAGACTTTTGCCTCATCGTAGCTCTCACGTTGCTCTTAGTAAACTTTTTTTCTACTTACATCTTCCAGGTGAACCTCCTAATTCAAATTTGTAGCCAGATGTTATCTTTTTTTTACATTTATGTATTTCCATGAGTAGAATTTATTCCAAGAAGAGAAGTCTCGTCGCTCAAATTTTGGTCTTTTCTTTTTAAGTTTTTTTATGTCAGTAAGAAACTGATAACTTGATTATTCTCTACATATTCTCTGCTTTAAGTAATTAAAAGGCCAGATCCATTCTTGGAATGCCCAAATTGGCATAAGAATGCGAAACACATAGTCTTTTATACAAACTGTTTTCTTATATAATTTAAATTATAGAGAATATAAATAATAAATAGTTGTGTGACACACACAAACACAAACACACACACACACACACACACACAAAATTTGTCTTTCTTTTTATATTGATATAAAAAAAACCTTGAAATTAAAGAGAAAAACAAGAATTGAGTGACAATTTTCTTTCTCGAAATATATGAAATTACAGGAAAATCAGAGTAAGGAATGTTATACTGTAAATTTACAACGTATTAATCTGTTAAAAATATATTTTACAAGTGAAGAGCAGATTTCAAAAATACGCTTTGTCTGAAATTTACAATTTTCAGAAAACGATAAAGAAAACTAACACACTTTACAGAAAATAACAATATGCCAAATATGTAGGATGTTAAAAGTTAAAAAAATTACTAAAAATGCTAAAGGTGTAAAGAAATTTTGTTTGCCTTTAGTTAAAGGACATAATGCACTTTGAATGTCTAGGCTCTTTTCAGTATAGAAATTGAGAATAAAAAAATGCTCTCTGAACATTTCAGATTAGCTCAAAATATAAATATTTTATCACTAAACACTACGTCATTTCTCTAATTCAGAAAATAAAATTTTGGACGAGATGCATTTTAAAAGTGCTCCTCAAATTGTCAAAGGAACTGAAAAATCGGATCCCAATGAAACGAGTTATATCAGGTCTACAATAGAATTCATAGACGGTCGTGAGATCCGAGAAGCTGTAAAAAATTAATCAATTACAATCAATTATTCTTCTCATATTAAATTGTGATTAGTCAATTTTTCTATGAAATAAAATCCTACTACCATGCAACTTCTATTGTTGACCCTGCATTAGTTTTTACATATAATATAGCTTATAATGTAATAAATAAAAGATTCAATAATGGATATTTTTTTAGCTGTAGTGTATCAAATATAAACACATTCTGTAAACACAAGTGTTACATTTTGGATACACCAAGCTCAAAAAACCTATTCATTGAGCTTTGTGTCTACGATATCTATATTCACTGCATTATAAGGCTAATGTCATATGTGAAAATTAACTCAATTCATTCAATTTTCCATACAATTAGATAATGTGGAATTCCTTAGCAAAATGTCAGCAAAATTAGTATTGTAAAATATGATGGCAGACCAATCATGAAACCCAAGCAAAATTTGTCATTTCATAATCATTTAAATGATATTAGTAATCTACTATGCCGGCAAACTTTGTTGGTGGAGCGCAAACTTAATTTGCAACTGACATCTGCTACAATATTTTGTTAAAGCTGGAATTACTAAATTATGTTTACTGATTGACAAGTTTTTATATCTCCATGTATCATGTATATTTGACAGAGATATGTAAACCAGGTTTCATTTTCAGGCAGGTTTGATACAGCTACTGTACACAAGATTCCGTATGACATTAATATTATGCATTATCTATATGATATTATCAATCAGTTTGCATACATGGCACATCAGTATACATTGGTCAATGCCGTTAAAACATTATTGGACAAAAGAATTTCACACTCTTTATTCTGCACATAGAACAGGTACAACATTAAAAAACTTAGAATATTATCTTAGAACGTTGATAAATAAATGGTAATTCAGGATTTTTATAAAGTTGCAGTGCTGTATTATTACTTTTACAAAAGAGCCTCTCTGAGAATTGGTGATCCAAGATTCTACAAAAGTTCTGCTTGGGTACAAAAGCAATTGAGTATTCCGTGATTACACGTAAATAAAATTTTGATGAGATATAAAGGGTAATTGTAGCTCTGATAAAATATAGATGTAAGAATATATCTGTGTATTTCAAATTTACTATTTTAAGCTTTTTATACAATGTCTTTGTATTTATACAAATTTATATGATTATATTACATAAATGAAACGAAGTTGGTATATCCATAGATTAATTTCTAAATTCATATATTATACAAACATTGTACAATTTATATACATTGTATAAAAAAACTTTTATTACAAACTTTTTATATACATATTTTTATATTTGTACGTTCTATGTCTTTCGAGATCGAGGAAGAAATGATTTATGCATTAATGAAAAATGATTGTACCAATGCACACATTAATACATTAATGAAAAATAATTCATTACTCTATACTTCTTATAGATTATCTTTTGTGTCATTTTGATTAGTCTCGAACAATTTATATGTGATCACTCATATGAGGATGTTCCATAACTCTTAATTAATATTTCTGGGAGTGAAAGTGCATGAAATATTAAACTAAAGTTCCTTTCCCAAATTTTGGCTTAAACTATGTATAATCAATAAATGGGTAAGTTATTTATTTATCTATGCATTTATTTATTAATTATATATGAAAAATATGAAAAATTACAATAAAATTTTAATTGGGGGGAATGTACAGTAAGAACGAGGAACCCTATAGCATGCTGCGCTCCTGCGTATTCCGACTGGGCATAATCCAATTGATCAACTTTAATTGTTAATAACTCGGTAAATAATGGTTTCAGTCAAAATTGGGAAAAGAACTTTTAGTTCAAAAATTTATCCTTTTTCACTCTCAGAAATATTAATTAAAAGTTGTAGGACACCCTGTATATAAGTTCACTGTGTATTGTACAAAGTTCCAATCATAATATTTGACTGATGAATCTATTTAATTGTATATCAGAATTTGTTAATAAATTTAAAATAATTAAAATTTAAGACAAATAATTGTGTAAGTTTATTACATTTATCTGTAATATTGTCTTTATCTTTATATTAATATAAAATCAAAATTGAACTCTCAATAGCGTAAGATACATATATATATAGAATATATATATTACAAATTTTCATAGTTTATGTTTCAGTGTAATGAGAAATAATTCCGATTATACATTCAACACTTTTTGATAATAAACGTTTATAGGAAATATAGCAAATGCTGTTTGTTTATACATTTTAAACCAATAATAATATAAACAATGAAATGCAATTATATGTTATTAGATATTTTATCAAATTTGTATTAAAAAGAAAAATATATAACGAATTTTCACACAATCCAGGGCAGTATTATATTAAAACATAAAATACATGAATGGTTAAAATATGAAAAAGATTTTTTTGGGGGAAAAAAAAAAAAAAAAAAAAAAAANACAAATTAATATTGGTAGACATATTTACATTGAGTGATAGGTCTATAGGAATAGAACTGTCTATTTATGTCCTAACAATTGTAGGCAATTGTTCGTGTACTCATTATAAAGTTTTGTTCATTTTTTAATCACCCTAAGGCTTGTTCTATAGAATTGTAAGAAATTAACCAATCATAGTCGATTATTCTTCTCACACTAACTATGATTGGCCAATTTCTTACGGCTTGTGACTTGCGACCCTAATGTAGAACAAGCATTATAAAACATAATTTATTAATAGTTATTAATTGTAATAACTGCATTTTCTATACATGATTTTTTTGTAACAAACAAACTTAGAATTGACCACAAACATTTGATCTTAATAGTTATCTTTCAATTTCATGTGAATCTGATGTATTGAAATATATAAAAGAGCGCTCCTACTTCTCGATCGAAAATCTAAAAACTTTTTATTGTGCAAAATATGAATATTTCAAATATATTCTTTTTAAGAAAATCTAGAAGTTTACGTAAAAATAATTTAGTAGTTCTATTAGAGAGATTTTTTTTATATCGGCTTCTAATTATAAATTAAAAATTAAATTATGCAAAAACTCTTAACCTCGCCTTATAAAACTATTACATTAGGTACGTTCCGAGTTATACATGAAGTGCATAATGTATTATTTTATCTTTATTATTCGATGAATAATAGAGACAAATATTGGATGATAAGTTACTCGGAACGCATTTTACGGCTTTTAAGTACTCACTCCAGCTATATTGAATCATGGTGTCATAAGCCAGAAATGTGTGTATAAGTGGCACGTTGATTTTTCTTGCATGCCATTTATAAATAAAGAGAATTTGGATGAAATGAAATGATGAGATCGCTTTAAACCACTTGTAAAAATGGACTATCCTTATCTCCCTTGACAATACTATAAATATTGTAAATAATCGTAAAGGCATGTAAACGCGTTTACTAGTGTTTACTCAATGCGCGTGCGTAGCCTATTTTCACTTCACGAGCTTTTTTCGACTCTTTATTAACTATCAGGGGAAATAAGAAGAGTCTTCGTCCATTTTTACAATAGTTTTAAAGCGATCTCACTTTTCATTTCATCCAAATATTTTTTATTCACAAATGATATGCAAGAAAAATCAACACGTTATTTCTCGCTCATGACGTCACGATTCAATATGGCTGAAGTGACTACTCTTAGGAGCCTTAACCTCGTATTTCACTTATTAGATAATGACTAATAATTTTTATATCGAATCTTAGGAAAATGTCATATTCGATAAAAATAAAAACAAAATTGACATTTTTTGTATCTTAAATACTTACATAATACTTACATTGTATACAGAGTTAGAGAAAGTTATACAAAGAATTTACTTGCACATGTATGTCACTTTGGATTAAATTATTGCAAGTAAATTTGATATTGTTCGTGAAAATATCCTGTATACCACAGCGAGATATTTTTCAGGCAACATCTTGCAGGCTTAGAAACTTTTTTTACATCTGCATGGTATGATTACCATGCAAAAAGAGTAGTTTGTCAATCAGATGAGGCGGTAAAGTTGCTCGCTTTGTATCATATTGAATCTGCACGTCTGGCGGAATGCGTGAAGGTGGTGCGCAACAAGCGGGCACACAATGATATCTGCTCACTAACTTTGCCAGATTCGGACATTTCGCCGACACTTTCGACCACCATTGCAGCGGACAATAATCGAGAGGTGCTGTAGGTTCCGACTGATATTGAACAATTTCGAGATCAGCTTTTTCCTCCGCGGGCATACCAGCCTTTGTAGTGCATAGGCCACCAAGTAAGAATTCCATACCTGTAATTAAGAATTAATCTAAAATATCTATTTCACGTTGCTTGCATTATATGTAATTATCTAAAAAAAAAAAAATACCTGAGACTTTAGTTTTTTTACTTGGTACTGTCTCATCTTCGTTCTTTATCGAAACATCCCCAGATTCTTCCTGAATCAATTTCGTCAATCTTTCCTTTATAGGTGTGCTAACTACACTTTTATCTTCTTCAGTGACATATGGCATTGTTTTAAATCTATAATATAAACATTAGATACATGTACATAATAAGATAATATATATGTTCCCAAAGTGAGTTACTTTAATTTTAGTGGGATACTGCATGACTTACAATGAAATTCAGAAGTAGCCTTCATTGATTTCAATGAAACTTGACAGGATTATAGTGCGTTCTCCTGAATATAATCATCACCTTTATTTGAGCGTAGACGGTCAACCATTTCTGAGATATTTCAATATTAAATTTAGTAGCAGCAATTCATTAGAATTTGTACGCGAGTTCATGATTTCAAAAATTTATAAACAATAAGAATTTTACTAGACCATACATTTGAAAATTCAACAATAAGAAATAGAAGTAATGACGGTAACGGTCAAAGATCTTTAATGCTTAAATAAAGTGCGCAGTTCGAATGACTACAAATATGATATATATGCAAGTACATATATAGTATAATTATACAATAATTCAGATTGAATTATTTAAGCATTAAAAATCTAATTTTGACTGTTACGGCCATTAGTTCTATTTCTTGTTGAATTTTCAAAAATTTATGTTATATTTATTTTTATTAAAATTTTCATCCTAAAATTTGTAAAGATAGAAATGTGCAATAAAAATAATTAATTTTTCTCAATAATTATTCTTATCATAAAACATTATATGCCAAAAAAATTAATTGCTAGTGAGGTTTAAACTCGAATCTATAAATTAAGAAACAATTACCATATCCACTACGCTATAACTATTCGAAATAAACGTTTTAATAAACTCTCGTGAAAACTATATATAGCTCCTAAATTTAATATTGAAATATTTCGGAAACGTGGTTGATTGTATACCCAAATAAGGGTATAATTATATTTAGGGAAACACTTTATAATCCTGTCAAATTTTATTGAAATTAATGAGGACTACTAAACCTTCCCTTGTCAGTGAATATAGTCGTTAAATTCAATTCCCGGTTCCAATCCCACGTATGTTTCAGTTTTATAAGTTCATTAAAGAGTTGAAAGTTAAGAGTGAAAGAGTACAAGATGTACAATGGTAACCCGTTTCAAAATTAAATATTAGATATATAAATAATTTCCGCGGACTTTTTTCAAAAATATATTTATTAATATATATAAAAGAAATGGTACACATATTTCAAAATATTAGTCTTTCGAATCTATCACTTTTTAACAATTTTTCAGACAATATATGAATGCCATAGTGAAGAAATACTTTGACACGCGTTTATCGTTTACATCTAAATCATCATTTTTTAATTTTTTAAACCAATCTTGGTACGGTCTTTCAGATGCAATTTTCTCTCCATAAGGTTTGAAACATAACTGAAAAATACTGGCAATAGGAATAATAAATTTCAATCTATAAGAAACCATAAGTACACAGTTTCTGATGAGTTGAAATCTATTGCTCCCTGTTCCTATTGTCTGTACTTTTCAATCGTGCGTTAGGTTTACATCTCATAAATGATTCTGATTGCTTCAGTGGTCGTTTTACCGCAACGAAAATAGTAAAATACGCAATGGCAAATATGCACCTTTTTAGCGTTTATTTTCAATTTAAGGATGTACGATCGATCACTTGCGGGGTAAGAAGATGAGGAAGATACGCTATTGTTCTTCATTCAAAATCAAATCCAATATATAAAAATTTTAATAATAAGAAAGGCTAATTTATGATTTATTAAAATTAAAAGATAACATTGATTGCTAATTTTTAATTATAAATCATAATATTAATATTCTATTATTAGGAAATGCAAGTAATTTAATGTTTTATGTTCGATGATTATCAATAACCTGGCAACGTTGCATTCTGAAAATGAGGTATTTCTACTCGAAACTGCTTGCGCACTAGTAATTGACAGTTAATTGAAGTTAAAATATTATTTTCATATACGTGTTTTACACGAGTTATTTTATACGAAGATGCTTCGTTATGAAGGCAAATTCATAACTAATTCATAACTAATTCATAACAAATTTATAACTAATTCTCATAACTAACTGATAATTATTTTATATTAAAAGAGTGCTTTAATTTTAATATCACAGTTTATGTGATACAAATTATATGATAAGAGTCATATGATAAAAGTTACGTTTTAATATTTTAAACGTTATAAGTATATTAAATTAACATTATTAATTATTAATATATGTTTATATTATTGTATATATCAATACCTTTTTTAAAAAAAACATCTCTGCGTATTTTTTTATTATAATGTTAAATAAAAATTTTAATACTTAACATAAGATTAGTGTTGTATTAAATAAAATTAATACTATACTGAATTAAAAAAAAATAAATATCTTTTTATAAATTAATTTATAAAATTAATTTACGAAGAGGATTACGTTCCTAGTTACATATTGAATAAATTTAGTAGATGATGTTATTTGTATATCAATACATGTACATTTATATATTAATACCGTTTTTTTCACATATTTTAGTACATATATTTTCAAATATATTTTACTGCATTTTTTGCAGTAACAGTTGCTGCAGCTTTCTTAAATTAAAAACTTAACAATAAGTTATAAGCAAGAAACATATATTCAATCACACATGTGTCATAGGATGAAACTAGTCGTAATCTAACCTAAAGTCGGAAGTCAATCGTTGCCAAGTTTTCTGCGTATATTTCTTTAGATGCTCAAATAGGCATGCTTTCATTAGCTTTTTGCTTGTATACAAATAAATTACACAGTGAATAGAGTTAAAATTCTTACAAGGAAGTAAAAAAAAGGTTTGTTCTAATTATTTATATGTTTTTTATATAAATCGAAGTATTTTAAAAGTAATTATGTAATTATGTAATATATCAGTCATTCAATGCATTTGCCATAAGATATCATTCATAAAACTTTAATTTTAGCTCTTTCTTTCTTAAAAATTACACGGTCAATCGATTTGAAATTTTAACATAGTACTAGTTTCGTTTTAAATAATATTCTGTAACTTTTAGATAGATTGAAGTATTTTGATTTTTCGATCGTACCTCCTTAACTAAAATAAAAAGTGCAGTTAATCGTTCAACTACAAATTGTCATATAGTTTTTAAAATACAAATTGACTAATGGTATCAACTTTACATCACCGACGAGATACTATTAAAGACGGTCGGCGCTTAAGTTCGCGTGCCTGTTAAAATTTAAGTGATTAAAAGTAAGAAACTAATAATACGGTACTAATTTCATGATTTATTAGTTTCATAGACATATACATATGATTAAAACTTAATAATACTCGATTTTTTATTAAAAACTGTGATTTTAATGTTATCATCCGAGTTTTTGATTATTAATAGAGATGATAATTGCAGAGAAAAAATTGTAATTTTTCAGCAATATATAAGATTAGCATTAAAAGTATGCATACTTATTTATACAGCATTTATATAATAAAAAATCACGAATATTAAATGTATTATTGAAATATTCATGTTAATAGTCATAAATCTTTATTAATTGTCGGTACTATCATCGTTCTTCAATTATCCCCAGAGCCCATTGATAGTCACGAAAATTTACTCAAGGTCAAACAACGGTTTTTAATAGTATCTCGTCAATGACTTTATTAATGGAAAAATTAATTAGGTGCGGAAATTTAAACACCGTTGTTAACACCATCTAAAGTTAATAGTAGAAACTTATTCATACACCTAATATACATACATATGGTCTGTTTTCTGTTTCTGCACTAGATTGCACTAAAATCTCTTACTTCTAGTAGGGACTCTATAGACTGCATTAGAACTCTCTTTCTTGCTTTCGACAAATATCAAATGTACCTCATCTATTTCACTTTAAGTTGCAAAAGTATACACTAGTTCAGACATTAGTTCAGACAAAAAACAGACTTATTATTAACACATTCACAAACAGAAAGTTCAGATACAATGGAAGGAATAAGGAATTTGTTCCTTCCATTGTATCTATTTAAGCCCTAAGGATTTTCTCATTAATATACCTGGGATCCAAAGTAGTTGCAATTTGTAGAAACAACGTGACATTGTAATCTGCATATCGTTCGAACAACATATCCGACAAGGATTCTTTAAAAGTCTTAGCTGTGTTACTGTCTGATTCTTTCACTTTAAGATGCGAAGATACAAGTTGCCAAAGTAATGGTTTCAATAGAGATATCAGAGGCATTTTTTCTTCGCTCAATGTCATAATGGTAACTTTGAACGGCGCGAGAACATTGACAATATCTTCCATAATTTTCCACTGTTCATTGGATATTTCGAACATTTCATGATCTATGCCATCGGTACCTTCTAGTATAGAGACAATCATGTTACGACGCGCAATTATTTGTTCCAGCATCGTGTACGTAGATATCCATATGGCTGGATAATCTAGGAATATGGTATTTTCATCCAACTACAATAAGAATAATAAATATTAAATTTATAAAATTTCACTTACCAATTTTATACATATACATTGGAAAAAAAATTTAGTCTTTAGCAAAACTGTTTAATTGAAACATCTTTCATTCAATAACAACTAGATATCTTGTTTCATATAACAAAGATATTTTTAGTTGCTTCGGCGAAATAAATTTTGATTCTTTATAAATAATAAAAAATATTTGTTTATACTAATTAAACAGTTTTGTTTAACTGCTATATATTTTGTTGTAGAAAAATTTTGGTTCACAAAACATTAAATCGTATATGCGTGTTAGGATAAAAATATTTTGTGGCAAATATTAATTCATAGTATTACGAAAATACCTCTGACAATTGTTCTTGCATAGTCAAGGTTTCAAGTGCACGTGGATGACTTATGATAGCACCAATAACCGATCTGCATTTGGCTAACGTTTGAGATACTTCAGGACTCTCGAAGCAAGCCTGCGCGCACATTTGCAGAGTATGAAGCAAGCACGGCACCACAGTGAAGCCACGATTAGTCAGCGCCGTGAGCAAATTTGTTTTTGAAGTACTAACAACCACTGCTGTTATTTTTTCTACTTTAAGCTCCCATTCACGTAAGAGAGATTCTATAACAGTTCCCCAATTGGATTCCTCCCAATCTAACGGTGCGTGAAAAGTGCTTAAAATCTTACATTCTAAAGTAGCCTCTTCGTCATTTTGATAATAAACCGACATAGTAACGAAATTCTCATTGTTATTAGACTGCCACTCCTCAATGGTCAATGCCAGTTCGGAGGCGATATAGGACAAGGAAGTTCTCACTGATTCCCGAAAGGTATCATATATTCCAGGTATTATCTCTTCTTCCAGCTTGTTCTTGCTGGGGATCTCGCAAGGTGAGCGTAGAGTTGCCACTAATCTTTGGAAGCCACGTCCCTCCACGATCTCAGGCAATTGCAAATCCATAATTAGAAAATCCGCAATAGCTTCTGATACAGTTTTTACATCGACCGACTGATTGACATTCTCCTCCATGAGGAACGCCACATTCTGGCCATTACTGTTAATACCAGAGCCACCCTTGATCATTACTCTCAGTGGTTGACCAATGGTGATATCATCCTCTATGTTTGACAGACTTATGTTAGGATCTGTAACAAATTGTATATCACCATCTATCTGAACAGTACCATCTGCGTTAGTGGTATAGATATATTTAGCAGGGCTTAGGCCCTTGAGCAGCTTCTTCTGCATCTTTCGCTCCTTGTTGTCCAGCGAGAGGATCTGTTTTGTAGTCGGCAGATTGGAGGATTCGAGATCCCTCAGTTCCTGAGCGTGCTTGTTTTGCAGGTGCATGCGTAGGTTGCTGGTATTACGATTGTAGGCGATCTGTGTCTTGCACAGTATACAGACAATCTTTACCTTGGTGAGAATGTCGCCGTCGTCGGTAGCTGGAAATCCAAAGAATTTCCAATAAATACTTCGCATCGACGGCGGCACCACCAATTTCTTATACGTATACGTGTGCTTCTCCTCCATCATTTTCGCCAGTACCATTTGTATATCATCCTTGTTGTCGTCCGACGTACCTGGCTTCGCCGCCGGGTTATTCACCAACGTTTGTTTGTTACTCTCCATGCCGTACACTCAAGTACGTTCGACATGCGATCACCTGCAATCACCGGTGTAGGCATGTAGGTAGTATCGTTTTATGGTCTATGGCAGGAGAGCCTGGAGAGTCGAGAGCGAGTGTCCACCACGACGAAAGCTCCAATAATCGCTCACCCAATATTCCCAATAATCCTATTAAGTACAATCAATCAATCGGGATAAAATGCTGAATACAATTCATATCGCGTCTCGCGTGTCTCGCGTGCAGACTGCGAACTATGGAAGAAGGCATCGCCGCGCGAGCATCGCGCGTCGCGCGTCGGTCGCTTCGCCGCGCCGGCGACGCGAGCAGACGCGAGCAGACGCGAGTGCGCTGTGCGAACTGCGAACTGCGAACTGCGAAGAATTTTACCGCGAACGTACTGCTCCGATATATCTAATTTCTCCCCACGTATACGCAATACACATACACTTCAGGACCGACGTCGCTCAGTTCCACACTCTTTTTCGCGGCTATCGAAGTTCAATTCAATCCCTCGCGTCGAAAGGCAACGATGGCCCCCACGCGATCAGCTATCGACTTATTACTTGCGACGATGCGATATCGACTTTTGTACCCGTTCGTTTCGCGAGAGGAGTATCGTTTAATCGTTATATCTATAGACCTCTCGCCCCCGATCGATTCGAGTATTACACCGTAATGGCGGTAATGACGAATGAGACGTAATAGGACACGCTCGCTAACGAACATTCGAGCAACGACGCGCGATCAAAGACATATGTATATATGTAGTACGTACGTATGTATATGGTTATGGTCAAAGTCTCGCTACAAATGCTTTGAAGCGTTTGATGGACCAATTAGAAGAAAGAATCTTATCGACCAATTAAAAAATGCTTCAAAGCGTTTGTAGCATCGCGTTGACTGAACTCTATTATACCATACCCTGCATTCGTTTACGCCTGCAGCGGTTAGCGCAAAATATTACTCAAAACTTCCTTTTTGAAAAAAAATTTACTCGAAATATATGGTACACGTATGGTAACGTATACTATAGCATATAGAGTAAATTTTCCTCGGAGAGAAAGTTTTGGAACGTAGCCCGAGTATTAAACAAGGATTAAATGATAGTTTCTGCGCTAATTGCTGCGTAAACGAAGCACCTATGATCGATCTTCTATGACTACGTTTACACGGCTTGATTTACATCGATGTTATGAAACTGGAATCATAGA
Organism: Acromyrmex charruanus; assembly: GCA_017607545.1. Classification (NCBI taxonomy): domain Eukaryota; kingdom Metazoa; phylum Arthropoda; class Insecta; order Hymenoptera; family Formicidae; genus Acromyrmex; species Acromyrmex charruanus. Next base: position 56,837 of record JAANIC010005860.1, on the reverse strand, counting down.
TGTTCCTCTAAAGAATAGAAAATGACTGTGATTGGCCAGTTTCCCTGTTATAACTTTGGCATAAATCGATTCTTATAAAGAACCATAGCATACAAAAAAACTTAAATAGTAATAGTAAAACACAAGCCAATAAGAAAATTGACCAATCACAAAAGAATCAGTAAGGCCATAATATAAGCAGTAGCCAATCCAACATGTTGATTTCCTTAAGTCTGTTCTACAATATGGTCGCAAGCCATAAAGGTACAATTTTATGATGTCGCTTGTCGCAGCGATAAATGATTACGTGACTGAATTTTCCTTCAATTTATCTACAGTCTTGTCGCCAGCGACACTGTCCAACTTTTAGCGACATCGCTCTTATGCAAAGATTTATGCCCGTATTCATAAGGCTGTGTTGCAAAATTGACTGCCAGTACTGAAAATCTATTATGACGTTTACACGGCACGCTTTACGCCGAAGTTATAACATCGATGTTATAAAACTAGCCAATCACAGTCATTCCATTCTTCAGAGGAGTAGCTGTTATTGGCCAGTTTCATGACATTGATGTTATAACCTCGGCGTAAAGCGTGCCGTGTAACAAAGGTACGGTTAACTCAATGCTGCAAACGCTTTGAAGCATTTTTTAATTGGTCAGTTTGTCAAATTCTTTCTTCTAATTGGTCCATCAAATGCTTCAAAGCATTTGTAGCGAGACTAATTACAGCCACAGAGATCTATAGTGCACGTAACATAAATTATAGCATTTTCAGTGCTGGCGGTAATTTTGGAACATGGCCATAGTCAGGCTTTATATTTAAGGCTTTCTTAAATTTATCTTCAGATGCGAATTATTTCATTGGCTACTGAGCATCTAAAGATAAATTCAAGAAAACCTCAAATACAAAGTCTGACTATGATCGATATTCATAATCAGTTTTTATTTTAAGATCATCTTAAGTGTGTGTGTGTGTAATGTTTTAAGATGCTAATACGGTCCTCTGATTGGCTTGTGACATGTTAAGACTGTACTTAAAACAACCTCAAATATAAGAATTGATGATATCTATGAATACTAGCCTATAAATACGAGCATTAAACATAGAACAGCAAGATGTAAGTATATAATAAGAGTATTTTCTTAAGCTATATTCCAAAACATCCTTTCTGAGGAAAATTTTACTCGAAATATATAGGATATGTAACATATACTACTGTATTTCAAGTAAAATTTTCCTCGGAGAGAACTGTGGAATGTAGCCTTAGAATACGGATCGCAAAACTTGATAAAAATATACTTTCGATACGTTTCTATTCGAAATGAGAGAATGTAATAGAATTAAGTAGAAAAATGCGACAGCCTTATAAAGCGACTATTCAGGCTAGGAAAACAAGTTTCTTTTATCTGGATAATTATTAGAGCTATGAAATGTAAGGGTGCCGTCCCATAAGTTAGTCGCGCGACACGCGATATCCAATGACAGTATACCTTTGAATGAGAATATCAGTAAAGCTGTACATTCATTGGATATCGCGTGTTGGATTTGCGCGCGACGAACATCACGCTAATGTGCCGGAGGCATTAGAACTTTATTGTAGATCCGGAGTTATAGAAATTTTGTATGTGGCAGCCCTTAAACGCTTAAAGGTAAATTTTCACGAATTGCTCTAACCGGCTGTTTCAACGACAAAAAGATACGTGATCAAAATAGACGCTTGATATTCGTCAATTTTAATGTGATCCTTTTTGTCACTAAAACAGTCGGTTAGAGCAGCTCGTGAAAATTTACTTTAAAGGTGCATTTTCACGAGTTGCTTAAACTGGCCGTTTCAGCGACAAAAAAGGATCACGTGACGATTTTTGTCGTAAAACTATTAGAGAAACAATTTTAAACATGAAAAAGGGCAGAAGCGTTAAATTTGATATTTGAGCGACAGATTCGATATGTTGTTCGTATTTTCTATGTATCATTTGCAATAATATTAATACACTGAACAGTTATTAGATTATTCTGATTGCATCGAATCCTCTATCTGGATCAGCAATAAAAAAAAAGAATAAATTAGGTTATCGCAGTGAACGGTAGTCAACATGGTCGATACAGTGAAACTGTTCAAATTACAAAATTTCAGTCGCTGGATAATGAGCGATCAATCTGTCACTCCAATTACTTATTTTAACAGCACGTGAAACTGTACTTTAATATTTAATATCTCGGCTCGCGAGACAGCAATGCTTTTTCACTTTTCTCAGCCAGATTCGTTCGTTTCGGAGGTACTTCGAACCAAAATGCGTTGAGTGAGTTTAATTTCATCAATTTCTGAAGTGACTTCTGAACTGAACAGGTAATTTTACAGTTTAGCACAATCACTTCAAAAATCAATAAAATTAGGCTTATTTGATGCGTTTTTGCATGAAATGAAAGAATCTGGCAGAAATAAGCGTCGCTGTGCCTCGCGAACCGAGATATTAAAGTTGACTACTGAAATTGAGGTTAGGAAATCTGTCAGACAGAGGTCTATAATTGTACTGTTCCACGTGAGTTTTGACTTTTCACGCGAAGCGACTCTCAGCCTCCCTCCCCCCTGCAAAGGGGGCACATGACTTCTATAATTGTACTGAGTTTCGATTTTGTAAGTTACAGAAGTGGAAAGCTCTTTTGGAAAAATCGAAACCCATGTCGAACAATACAATTGTAGACCTTATTTTGTTTCTGTGACAGATTTCCTAACCTCAATTTTAACGTTTAATATTTTGGTATAATATAATATTTGAGCGACAGATTCGATATGTTGTTCGTATTTTCCATGTATCATTTGCAATAATATTAATACACTGAATTAAACAGTTATTAGATTATTCTGATTGCATCGAATCCTCTATCTGGATCAGCAATAAAAAAAAAAGAATAAATTTAATATTTTTAATATATTTAATATTTTGGTATCGCAGAACATAGCGACGCTTATTTCTGCCAGATTCTTTCATTTCATGCAAAAACGCATCATGCAAATTCGAATAAGCCTAATTTTATTGATTTGTGAGATGACTGTGCTAAACTGTATAATTACCACTTTAAACAATTACCTTTTTATTTGTTAGGTTGAGCAAAGCTGGTTATTTATTCGCAAAAACGAGTTTCATGTGTGTGAAACTCAAGAAGCTTACGTATCCGTTGCCAATGACACACGTTGATTCGAGACTGCCGATCTGAGATGCGTCTATCAAAAGAATTTGGACTGCTACTGCTTCTGATATTATGGCGATTAATCAGCGTGATTGTGGTGCAGACTGCTCATGTGCCAGATGAGTACTGGCAGTCGCTGGAGGTGGCTCATCGTTTGGCGTTCGGTTATGGATATCTCACATGGGAATGGACAACGATGATTCGTAGTTACATGTATCCATTTCTCATATCGATCCTTTATCGGATACTTGCCAAACTTTCCTTGGATTACATGCTGTTGTTGACGATGCTGCCCCGCGTCTTTCAAGCTATTCTCGTCGCCTATGCAGACTACAGATTTTACCAATGGACTAAAAACAAGTGGATGCTCATCTCCTTGTGCTTGAATCCATTCTGGTATTATTGTGCCACTAGGACACTGATAAATTCAGTGGAAACTGCATGTACTATTATAGCATTATCAATTCATCCGATACTAGGGAAAGCAATTTCTATACTAAGCTTAAAATATATGTGGATCGTAGGTTTTCTCTGTATGATAAGACCCACCGCTGCGATCATGTGGCTTCCTTTGTGTTATATTCACATTCATTGTCTTCGTTATATTCGTTGCGATGCATTAGAAAAGAAATTACTGCTTGGTCGATGCGTTTTAATATGTTTTACTTGTGCCATAATTTCTATATTAGTAGATTGTTACTGTTATGGAACGTTTGTTATAACCCCTTGGAAATTCTTCCAAACGAACATACTTAGGAATGTTGGGAACACATATGGCATCAAGCACTGGTTATGGTATATTTATACTGCTTTACCTGTGCTGCTTGGGTTGCATTTCTTTCCATTCCTGGCTTGTTTCTACTCAATATATAAGCAACCTTTTTTTCTTGCTAAAGAAGGGATTATGCTAGGAATAATCTGTTGGACTTTACTCGTCTACTCGTCATTGTCTCATAAGGAATTTCGATTTATCTTACCACTTTTGCCATTGTTAATATGCACGAGTTTCACTAGTCTTAAACATTTGAACATTAACACTAACGTATGTAAAAGTATCATAGCGATGTTCGTGTGCAGCAATATCATAATTGGATTGTTCATTTCCATGATTCACCAACGTGGTACGTTAACGATAATGGCGAATCTGCGAAACGAAATTATTCATACAAATACTTCATTAACGGACACGTTGATTTTGACCCCGTGCCACAGCACACCATTGTACAGTCATTTACATGTAAACATATCAATAAGATTTTTGACATGCGAGCCTAATTTGAGCAATACTGAAAACTACATAGACGAAGCCGATCAGTTCTTTGCGAATGCAACAGTCTGGCTCAAAGATAATTACATTAACAATGCGAAAGTTATGTTACCGACTTATGTGATAGTATTTGATAAAGTTGCGAGTGAAATATCTGAATTTTTACGTACTTATAAGTTAATTGCCAAAGAATTTTATACATACACATCACTAACGGAGGGAAATTACGGAGAAAATATATTATTATATAAGCGTTTGTAATTATTTTGTACAGTGAATGTACGTTCAAAAAGTAGATTCGTGTAGGGGAAATTTTAATTTATGATACATATGAGAACCACTTATTCTCAGAAATATGATTGTGTTACTACTAGACTTTTAACACAATCCATCTGAAATATTAATAATCCTCCTAAATTTAATNNNNTCTTAAAATCTGTAAATATTTTATTGCGAAAAATATTGCTTCAACTGGGAGTCGAACCCGGATTCATTTAAAGAATACGTATTGTATTAGTTAAATATATATTTAACTTTGACCATCAAGTGGCGTTTGTCGTATTTAGGTGATGTGGTCATTAAAGTCCGACCGAAATCAATTTTTTACCTCCGACCAAAATTGAAAATAAATATTCGATTTTTATTCAATTTCGGCCAAAACCAATCAAA
>JAANIC010005860.1:16369-41945 GCA_017607545.1 Acromyrmex charruanus | reverse complement strand
TACTGTATATATATATATATACCATATTTATAGTCATTCAAACTGCGTGCCGAATTAGTTTTTCGGACTTATAAACGTAATTAAACTACTGTAATAATATTACGAATTAAATAGGCAAGCAATTTTAATAATTTGATGCTCAATCAGGCATCCTATTAGAAAGATATTAATATGTTGAAAAGCTGTAAATAAATTTATTACGAAAAATATTACCTCGGCCGAGAGTCGAACTCGGATCTTTTGTATTTCCACACGAGCGTCCTAAGCCTTTAGACTACCGAGGTTATAGTAATATTCTTCGGAATAATCAGTGTATGTATGAATAATGTATATATAAATGAATATGGATGAGAAAAAGAAGTGAGATCCACGGAAATACCTAATATATGTATATATATATTTTTTTTTTAAGTCAAATTAATAATCATAAAATAATATTATATTCATATTGATAATAATATATTCATATTGGTGACGAGTTTCGATAGAACAAAGTCCAAGAGTGTAAACCGGATCTCTTTGAGCCGGAATCCAGACAGACTTTGCTCGCTGGGACTTCAACATCGCTTTAATTATCATCTCTCAGGAGCGCATTATCCGGGATTAAGATACGATTGCGTCTGCGGTTCCTAAATTAAAGCCCGGCTTAGCTTCTCAGATTACAGTCCCGAACGAAGCTAATCCACCGAGATTAACAATAAGCGATACTGTTCTTAAACAATCGCGAGGAATTTAAACATACATTTTTTTGCTCATAAGTAACGCACGAATAAAGCTTTTTCTCTATTAAATAATGAATGTTAAAGAGATGTCTTTTTTTTCAAAAATAGCGCAATAGATTAGAATTTGCATTTGCACGTAAAATCAGTAGGTATACAGTAAAAAATACATTTTGTATTTGTCTTAAAATCGATCGTTAAAATTTTGGTGTTGAATTTTTAATATATCCAAGTGTTAATTTAACACATGTGATTATATTATTATCACAATGTATTATATTATTTGAATATTTCATACTAAATTGATTTTCAACATTTCTTAGTGTTAAAATAACATAATTTATAAGTAAATGAACGAGTAACATAAAAATCATGTATTTTAGATCGTAAATTCTAAAGTGAAATTCTAAATGAATAAAATGTATTAATTTAACATATTAACATTAATCATAAATGTTAGTTATATATGTTAATTGTATTGAAGAAATATGCTTTCATAATTTGCTTATATATTTATCTTGTGAATTAACATAAAAATTTGAATAGTTGACTATTTCAGTGGATATAAAATGTATTATTAACATAAATTATTAATTTCGAACTGTGTGTATATTTCTCATTCGAGCAAATTGAGTTAATTATGAATTCGTAAATTTTTGGTTTTCAGTATAGAGGATAAGAAATGACAAAGTAATGCACGAAACGACTGTCGATCTCTTCATTATTGTCTAAAAAGAGAATACTTTTGACAGCGATTTGAAGAAACAACGTCGCTCGCAAAACGCGATCTCAAATCGAACTGTTTCCCTTTCCAAATTGATTTAACGACGAGCGATCTCCGATGAGAACCCGATTCTTCGCTACGGCCGAAATGTGCGTGAAAAACATTTCTCGTTCACCTTTCATGTACAAACTGGGCGATTGTGGTCAGGGTCGGCAAAGTAAATTTTTCACAAATTTTTTGTGTGGAGTGGTCAACAGGCAGAAGGATCTGGTTAAAGTTAAATTTCAATAATAATAAATTTATATATTTTATACAGAGTGTCTGATAAGTTTTAACAAAGCGCTCGTGTGTAGATAGGGCAGATTAAATTGTGAGTCGAAAAGTTCTCTACCATTTTGCAATTTTCGCAATGGTCAATGAGATATTTATTTCTAAACATTGTCAAATAAGCAAATAAAATCGACGCATAAAACAATTTTAAGATTTCTTTCAGAGTTCTTTATGAAATATCTTAAAGATGTTTCTAAAAGGACTCTAAAAGGTATTTTAGTTGTTTTATGCGTCAATTTTAGACATTCTGCTCATTCTGGGTAACTAAAAAAAGTTGCGAAAATTGCAAAATGGTAGAGAACTTTTCAACTTTAAATTTAGCTCTATCTATATATACAAGCGCTTTGTCAAAACTTACTGGACACCCTGTATATGTAATATTATATGCGCGCACGCGCGCGCGTGTGTTATTATACGTGTAATATATTATATATTATACACGTAATAATAAATAAATAAATAAAAAAGAATTATGATAACCAGAAGAGAAAAGATTTTGTTAAGAACCAATCAGAGCGTGCAGCATTGTTTCATTGAGATATCGCCAATAAAAAATCCAATAACTCGTTAAATATTCAGGTTAGATGTAGTTTGACGTGTATAGAAATTTCACATATGCCAAATTCACATGTGTGAAGTACTCCATCACTTCACATATACAGGGTGCTCAAAATAATCACCAAATATATATCATGGGCAAGTAGAACGGACTAAACTGAGTTAAAAAGTTTTCTACCATTTTGCAATTTTCGCAATAGTTAACAAGATATTAATTATTAAAAATTGTCAAAACTTGGTCTTCAATAATTTTTTACTCAAATACTATCAACTTTACAGAAAAACTGCAAGAGACAGAAATTGTTTCTTCTCATAGAACTCTAAGAATTTTTTCAGAATTTTTTCAGAATTTTTTCAGAATTTTTAATTCCGTATTTTTTCATGTTGATAAAAATAAGAAAATGCAGTACTAAAAAGTTGATAAAACGTTTTGAAAAAATTCTTAGAGCTCTATGGAAAGAAAATAAACAATTTTTGTCTGCTGTAGTTTTTCTATAAAGTTGATAGTATTTAAGTAAAAAATTATTGAAGACCAATGTTCGACAATTTTTAATACTTAATATTTTGTTAACTGTTGTGAAAATTGCAGAATGGTAGACGACTTTACGACTTAGTTTAGTCTACCTGTCCACCAAATATTTGGCAATTATTTTGGAACACCTGTCGATCGCTGGCTGTGATTGTGTCGACTGGTGCATCTGTTCTTTCCTTAGCGGTTACTTAGTACTCTTGGTGCCAGCCAATCGTGGTCAGCGAGCAACAGGTGGCCGACCAATCACGATTGATTGGCAACAGGTGACCAACCAATCTCGCGCTGCAGACATGACGTTCGTTCTCTTTCGTCAAGAAATTGAGCGGTCCGAGCATTTTACTCCTTCAGATATTCCTACACTAAATCCACCGATAGTTGTAACATATTTCTCTTTTTTTCTTTCTTTCTCAATCTCTTTTGTTCATATAATTTATTCTTATTATTTTTCTTTTCGTATAATGAAAAGGTAAAAAAAGGCTTATAAATGAGAGAGAGAGAGAGAGGGAGAAAGAGAGAGAGAGAGAGAGAGAGAGAGAGGGAGGGGGGGAGGGAGGGAGAGAGAGAGAGAGAGAGAGGGAGAGAGAGAGAGAGAGAGAGAGAGAAGGAGGGAGAGAGAGAGGGAGAGAGAGAGAGGTGTTAAATTCTGATTTTAATGAAATTTTGTGTACTTATAGCTTACATAAAGAGATGAATTTAAAAAATGTCAGTTGCGGCCAAAAACGGTTTAGGAAATCATCTTTTATGTGTAAAGCAGTTTTCCGCTTTTTCCGTTATATCAAAAACTATTAGAGATATCAAAAAATATTTTACAACAAAATTAGCTGTATTCATTCATGTTAATGATACTAAAAAAATTAATTTTTCTAAATTAAAAAAAAAATTTTCAATATTTTAAAAAAATATTACTGNCTAACGTGAATAAATAGAGACAATTTTATTGTAAAACTTTTGTATAAAACATTTTTTTATATTTTGAATAGTTTTTAAGATATAGTGGAAAAAGCTAAACATTGTTTTATACATGAGAGTTGATTTCACTCTTCATTTGTTGGCAACAACTTTCAAAACTGTTTAAAAAAATAATTATATTTTAAAATATTAATGATAGATAGAAATAATTTTATTATAAAACTACTTGTAAGTAGATTTATATCACAAGAAAATGATAAAATGCTATCATTTCTACACCTGCACCTATTATAAGATAAATAGTATGGTGCGTTTTTTTTTATTAAGATTTTCTATAAAAAGGATGATTGATTTAGTAGATCTATTTCGCTCTCATTTTTTTATAGGTACAGGTGTGGAAATTATAGCATTTTATCATTTTTTTGTGATAAAAATCCACTTACAAATAGTTTTATAATAAAATTATCAATCATCTACCATCAGCAATATTTAAAAAAACAATAATTTTTTTGAAAAGTTCTAAAAGTTGTTAATAAACGGATTAAAGGATGAAATCAACCCTCGTGTGTAAAGCGATGTTTAGCTTTCTCTGCTATATCTCAAAAACTATTCATGATATAAAAAAATGTTTTATACAAAAGTTTTACAATAAAATTGCCTCTATTTATTCACGTTAGTGATATTTTTTAAGAATATTTATTTAAAAATTTTTTTGGAAAATTTTGAAAAGTAATTATTTTTAAAAAATATTATTAACGCGAATGAGTACAGCTAATTTCGTTGTAAAACTTTTGTTTAAAATATATTTTTATATCTTGAACAGTTTTCGAGATATAATTAAAAAAACTGAAAACCGCTTTACACATAAGGGGTGGTTTCACCCCTTTAAACTGTTTTTTAACCGCAACTGATATTTTCTAAATTTGTCTCTTTATGTAAGCTATAAATACACAAAGTTTCATTAAAATCAGAATTTGATCAAGAGGTATCTCTTTTAGCCACCTTCAACTATCATAAAGAATTAATTCATAAAAATGCAAATCTCAAATAACCTTAAATGATACTAAACATAAATCACACGAGGTACATTGCAATTTTATAAACAATAATTTTCTCCTTATGTTTGTTACAACGGCCTGAGTGTATAGTCAGCAATTAAAAGGTAAGTCACCGTATTTTTTTCAATGCGTGTCGGAATGCAACCTATTCACTGAGCGATTAGTTATTACTTATGGATCCATATATGGAACCAATCGCTTGATAAATAAATTGCATTCCGAAACTTATTTAAAAAAATGTTGCAACCTTTAGTTGCTGACTGTATATGTGAGTCCATGATTCGTTGCCATGTTTTACATATTAAATATGGGCTAAGTCGAATATTAAAATACAGAGTAGATCGCAAAGTCAAGAGAATAATTGCGTATGGATATCCAATATTAAATTATATCATTATGAGAAAGAAGTTAATTACAGTCGTTAATTTCGAGAAAGTTAAAGTTAAGAAAATAGGCTTTTAGTATGTTTAAATATTTGATTCTCTCATGAACATCCCTCATATTTGCGCTTTTAGATGTAAGAATATTTCAGCTGATATGATTGCATCTATGATAAACATTAAGGAAGAATATACCATGGATTATAGAAGCCTTGATAAATTAAATATGTACATAAAGACACAAAAAGACTACCTGCATAGCATTTTAGATTTCAAATATGTAGATACATAAAATTAAAAATGTTACTATATAGCAGATACATAACAATACGTATGAATCATATGAAATATATGTTTAATACCGATTAATGTCCGTTCTATTAGAAATATAAAAAAAGCGGTATTTTTTATTTTAAAGAAAAAGATCAAGTAAAAAACTAGTTTTTTATTGTAAATAATGATATTTTTGACTAAATTATATAAAATTCATGAAAAAATATATAGTTATTTCAATATATAATAATTATTTGAACGATAGGTATTTTATATTTAAAAGGTAAATAAGTGATGTTATTAATACAGATAATATTTTATTAAGCATAATAGACACTGTTTTGTTGCATATTAGTTATACTTGCACTCTATATTTTAATTATTCCGCCTTCTATATTTTAATTATTTTAAGATAATATCCCAATATAATATTAATTCAATTCAAGAAGAATTAGAGATTTGAAGAACGTTCTCACTAAATTAAATTTAGAATATATATAATTACAATTGCAGTATACGACAAAAACAGTGTCAATTAGTTTAATAAAGTATTAATAATAGTACGGAATACTTACTTAACTTTTAAAATTAAAGTACAGTATAAAATATCATTCAAATAATATTGAAAGGTAAGGTATATTTATAGCTACCGGTATTATACTATATTAATTATTATACTATATTTTACTTTTGTAACTTTTTTTTACACAGAAATCTTACGGATAAGTGCAACAACTAAATTCTGAAACAATAGTACAGCGTCGAAATCGTGAAATGTTAAAAAAAATGGGTGTAGCTCCTAATGATCCCCGCTCGCGATTGATTTGAAAATTTACATATAAGTTGTTTTTGATGTAAGAAAAAAAAAATCTATAGTCTCAATTTCAGGAATAAAAAAAAATTTTTTTAATATGGTAATATTTATCAACTAAAATCCGGACCGATTGAGAAAATACGACTTTTCACGCGAAGCGATTCTCACCCCACCTCCTCTCATGCTTAGGGATACACAACTCCCACGCGGAAGCGACTCTTACCCCATTTCCCCTCCTGCTTAGGGGCGCACGACTTCTACGAGAAGTGACTGCCATCCCAGCAAACGAGTATAGATTGAAATGGATTAAAATGGATTTTCAGAAATACGGATTCATAAATGTTAAAATGAATCCTTTTCAATCCTGAATGCATTTTTATTCATTTATAGAAATTGCATAGAGCATATCTCTATGCCTTTCAATTAAAAATATTATTAGCATTTTCTGTGCATCGTTAATACTCAATTCAATATTCTGAATATGCAATGCAGTTTTTCAATCTAATTGAATAAAAAAAAATTTTTATTTAAAAATAGATCATAAATGCTACTTCAATTATTCAAAAGTAGGAGATTTTTCGTTTTAATCCAACTAAGTTCAAAAAAGTTGTAACGTAAAAATAATTGAGCTATGTTCTTTTGTTTCTCTTTGATTAGAAGTAAAATGAATGATCAATGTGAACAAACCAAGTCGAACACACTTGAATATTAGACTAACTCATGGCGCGTGACATTGGCCAAGCGAGATTAGATTATTCGACACTTACCCAATGTTGTCTCATAGTAATGTAAATTATGTATTTATATTTTATTATATCTGTTAAATTATGATATTTTTATTATATCTATATAATTTGTACACTGATTTACCTGATTGTAATTGAAGTAGAGAATAAATAACACATTTACCAATTGAAGAAGTAGTATAGCGGATAACGTAGAAGACTCACACAACCCAGGTTCGAATCCTATTAAAGTGCGTTTTTTAATACCAATTTGAAATAGTTAATTTCAGATATAATTATTATAAATGTCTTAGGAATAAAATTTGTAATCCTTAAATATGAATACATATTTTTTTTCGAATATTAAATTAGTGCCCAGCTCGGATCCAATCCATTTCAATCCATTCAATCTATTTTCATGGATTTAAAGTACGCATTAAAAAAATTTTAATCATTTTTATCTATTCTCGTTTGCTAGGAACCCAACTCCTCCTCCCCTCGTCTATCCTAATCTATCCAAATGAAAAGTCGTAAAATAAACAATTTTTTTTATTTCCCGAAGTTGAGACTATGTTTTTTATTTCTCACATTGTAGAATTTATGTGCACATTGTAAAATTTCAAGTTAATCGCGAACGGGGAACTATATCCAAAAAAATATAAATATAATAGAGTAAAAAACTGTCAAAGCCGAAGGAAAAAATTATTATTTCCTGAGTTTTTTTATTCTAAAAGTCTAGGATTTTTTTCCGTAGTTTACATTTTTACGTACTAGAGATACATAATTTACATTATATACCAAATATGATACATATGACATTATATATTCGATATATATTAAATATGTAAATTATGTATTTGATACGTATCTCTAATAATGCAAATACGTTTTCAAAATGTATTAAATACGTTATATAACTTATAAAAAAAAATTATATAACTTATAAAAAAAATCAGATATTCATTAATTGTACAGCAATTATATTTAATTGTACAGATATTCAAATATTTTATAAAATAAAAACTTACCTTTGACTTACTATTTAATTTAAATTAATTTTTTACTATTTAACTTAAATTTGTTTCACACGGGATTGTTTCAATCAGCACTAAACATTCAAGCTTAACCGAAATAAGCCTTTATTTCTTGATTTGTTCACATCGTGGTCTAATATGATACTTTAATATTGTTAAATTTGTTTATTCTTATATAGATTCAGATAATAACCGCGCACATAGTAACTTGCTCAAAACTGTCCATTACTGATTTTTTAAATGTTAGGTAATATAATTACAGTACGCCATCATCTTGTGACGTATTATTATATTCTATTAAATATCAATTACATGTTATATATCCATGCATTTAAATATGCACAATATACCTGCTACATATTACATGCGTATTTCGACTTGGATATTTCATATCCATTGCTTTTGTTACATATTTAATACATTATATTTGATATGAAATGAAATGCAATGTAAATACAACATAGATACGTTTTTAATGTATTATATATTTCCAATGAAAAGTGCTGTGTGGATGTTTTATCGATAAACAATAACAATGTTACATATATGTATAAATTGTATTGTGGTGACTATAATGCTTTCTACATGAAATAAACAAAGAGAAAATTAAGAATGTGATTAAATGAGATAAAAATGGACTCGTCCAAACATTCTTCCTGATGAAAATGTAAAGCTTGTCGAAGCGTCAAAGAAGTGTGAACAAAGAATTTTAACGCTTCTTAAACACTTCATTGATTTTCCATTGACTCTGGTTTTGAATATTCATACACGCTCCACTCTTCCCAAACGCTCCGTAAAGTGTGCTTAAAACACATCTGTTACATTTTCCACACGTTTAAAATTTTTTTTATTAACGTTTTTCATACGCTTCTCAACACTACGCAAAGAATGCATGAAGCGTACTGATACACTTCCTAAACACTTTATTCGTTAGTACATCGTCTTCCTAAACGTACGCTTCCTAAACGTTCGGCAAAAAGTACACGGAGCATTCAAATTCGCTTTGTGTACGCTTCCAGGATATAGAGATAAAAAAATTTATTTTAAAACGAAGCGTCATTGAGCTGTACAGCGAATGTAAACGAAGCGTCGTTGAGTAGTACGTGGCACCGCCACCAGAGGGAATTAGCGAGAAACTAACTTCTCGAATTTAAAAAAACCGCACAAACTAGGACGTGTATAAAAGACGTAAGCATTGAAAGATTGTTTAGTTGTGTTCTAATGAAATAATTTTTTGAAGTGATCTCCTAGGGTTCCAAGAAGAAAGCGTAGCACTTTTTTTTAGATATTTACCGAATAAATGAAATATATTTTAAAATATCATTCGCTTACTAAGGACCTCGATTACATTTCATTCACGTTCGTCTAAGAACTCGACGATGCTCTGTTTACGTTCTCTAGACTGCCTAATCACGCTCAGTTTACATTCAATGAACATTCTGCTCGTGCTTGTCGAAGAACTTATCTATACTTTTATTTATGTTTCTTTAACGTTTAGTTGACGCTTCTTTTATATTCCATGATCCAATTTTTGCTTCTTATGAATTTCATTTATATTTCTGTTTATATGCTTATATTTGTCTTACTACCTCCTTATACTTCTTTTACATTCCAATTAACGTTTTATTGACACTCGCTTTACGTTTTATGTCATCTTTGAGGACATTTTGGAATTTAACTATAGATTGGGATAACATTAAAAATTTGAATTTTGAATCAAAATATTACAAAAGATTAATCGGAAGTATTATACATTAAAGAACAAACCAACGGACTTAATTTAAGAAAAGATACGGAGTTGTGAACTTGGATGAATCCTTTTTTTTAATATTATTGATATATTAAGAAAAAAGATCACATAATCATCTTCGCCGGTTCGTAATGTTAAATTATTTTTCATGTATACTGTCGGTCATATTTCGTTTTCACATCTGAAGCATAAATATGACGGATGTTTACAAGAGAATCGGATACTACAATTAAATATACATAAGTCCATTTTCTTAACTTTCTCAAAATTGACAAGTGTAATCAAAACAACAATTGTAATTAACTTGTTTCTCATAATAATAACATCTCATTTAATGTTGAGTATCCATACGTAATTGATTTTTTGGCTTTGCGACCTAGGTACTCTGTATTTTAACATTCGACTCAATCCATGTTTACATGTCAATAATGAATCATGGACTCATATATATGTACACTCAGGCCGTTGTAACAAACGTTGTGATGTATCTCGTATGATTTAGTATCATTTAATATTATTTGGGATTTGCGATGATTTTTTTATGAATTATAATTCTTTATAATGACTAAAAATGGCTAAGTAAGCCAAAACAAGCCCATTTATTTATAACGTTAAAGGTTATTATTAAATATACATCTTATATGCTCGTTTATAGATCTTTTCATACCTTTTTATTGTTGAATACATATGAGCGCTTCATTTCTTATTTTTGTTTGCGTATTTTTGTTTTATTTTGTATTATCTATTACTGTTGTTACCGTTTTTCTGTTTTTTTCCTATTTTATTCGTTATTTTTTTATGTTCTTAGAAAACTTGGCTGCGTTTGCAGCTTTGCAACTGTTGTAAAATTCATGAATATGATTGGTTTATACATTTAAATTCAGTGAGAAACCAAGAGCAAGATCCATCATATTAAAGAATTTTAGTTGCAAAACTGTTTTTTCTGCTGAACGCAGCTCTTGTCCGAGAATATTAATTATCTTACTAATAAGCGCTTTTATCTCTTTCTCTCTTGCTCTTTAACAAGTGAAAAAGTCTGTCTTTTTCTAATAATAGTGATAATAAAGAGAAACGTTATACGATCAACCTGTTGATCGTGGCGTGTCTCTCTCTCTCTCTCTCTCTCTCTCTCTCTCTCTCTCTCTCTCCTACAAAATGTGACGCGTGCGCAACCGTTTTACGTGCTACCTCGGCGTTCTATTTAGATTTGTACTTGCGAATCCAGATAAGGATGAACGAGGAATAAGTATCTCGAGAATGTTTTGTAATTTAAAATCTATTATATTTTTGCATCAATCCTTTTAATCAAACTTGACCGCACGCGCATATATGTACGCATTCGAACCGACGTTGCAATGCAAGAAGGGGACGAATATTTTTATGCAAGCGCGCTTAAATATGCATGAATACGTATCTACAATCTGACTGGGTCATCGTCGACTATGCGTGTCGATATGTATAAAAAGTGCAAATTTATTGCAACCACATAATGACATTCTCGCTTTAAGCGCCTTGCGAAAAAGGTTGAGAAACGCAGGAAACGACGAGTGTTGTGGCGTTATGACTCGGCGGAATCGGACGTTGTGGTATTTCCGATGAAGCGTTACGTTTATGATCTTTCGATCATTGTTCATCGAAGACGGTAACGACCGTTGTCAACGCAAAGAGTCGATGATCAATAATTGCGGACGAGCAGGCAAACAATTCAACAAGCGCCGAAAATTAAAAAAAAAAAAACGAAACAATTGGCGAGGAAAAGATGAACGTATGCAAATTTATATGCGAATTCGGTTATTTGCATTATATTAGATAAAGGTTTTTCAACCAGTATGTCACATTAGCATATTGCAAAACCCAAATAGTCACGAGACCATTTCAAAGGAGATAAAAATAAGAAGCCAAAATATTTAGAAATAAATGAAAGAGAAACCAATCAGATCAGAACATCGACTTTGTTGTAACCATGATTTCGATTGGGAGAATGTCCAGATTCTTGACAAAGATTTCTCAATAAACGATTAAATTCTGAAATGTCTCACATTTATATGTAGAAGAATTAATTTAAAAACGGACACAGTGTTTGCACCTCTCTTATGCCTTCTTATTAGACACGTTTAAACAAAAATGATAATCATACTTTGTTACATTGACTGACACTCTTATATTTATTTTCAATGCTTGTTGTTATCTCCTTTGTCACTCTATAACATTTCAATTTTAAATGACACATCATGTCGTACATACACAAATTCTTAGTTAGAAGAACGATATATCTATTATACAGTGTAACTTTTTTACTCAATATTATAAATGTGAATCGTTATTTTTGAACTTCGTTTTTTTATCGTTTCCCATTGAGGTGAGTCATTTGGTTTAATATTTTTGATAGTTTTCCTTACTTTGGAATGATAATTTAGTGTAATGTATGCTGCATTTCTGGCAATCTGCAAGTGACTTGCTCTCAATGGAAGATTGTTGATTTTATATTTGCTGAGGATGATTCCAAAAGGAGCAGAAACGTTCGAAATAAATTGAAGATAACCAGCAATACCTGAGGATTATCTGCTTCTCCTATCTCTCCACTCTTACAATAGCGCATGACTCTCATTAGTCCTATCTGAACTCTTATTTATATTTTATTAAATAAAAAAGAGTAAGGTGCAAAGTAATAAATGTTATAAAAATTGTGATTAATTACATATCTAAATTGTGTTTCTCATTTTAACCAAAGTGATATCATCATTACAATAAAATCACTTTTAAAATGATAAAATAAACATTTTAGGATTTAGCTTCTTATTTCTGAATATTAGCTTCTTATTTCTGCTGTATTAGTAGTATCTAATAAAAGATCTGTTGAATGTTATGCATCTGCACTTAATAATGTATCTCGAGAAATTTGACTCGTCATTTACTAATGTGTTATGAAAAAGATTGGTAAATGTTAAGATATTGCACTAGATTAGTACATATTAAAAACTGCTATATATGAAATTAGCAAGTTAATTGTAAAAATATATAAATATTTTAATAATAAACAATTTATTAAGAGCGTATACATATATGAATACACAATAAATAAGAGTTAAAGCTTATAACAGTTGAAACTGGATCTTAGATGCTTAAATAATTTCTATATGAATTTATATAGGATAAAAGCACTAGATGTGGATTAGGCACTAGTTCCGAATCACTTTTTATATTTAAATAATTATAGCATTTTTCCATTAAATGGTATATCACAAGATTCTTTAGCATTTGATTTATCTCTTTCAACTTTCAAGTGTTAATTGATTTTAATTTATTAGAAATCAATCATCAGCACTATGCATTTTATTAACTAATTAAATGTGCAAGGTTAACTAACGTATGTATCTTTAAAAATTCATTTAAAATGTAATACCGTAAGATGGTATACCGTAATACCTTATGGCTTTTATACTGGGTAGGTACTAAATAGTATTAAATTTTATGGAAAAAATCAACGTTATGTTCAGTTGAGATTAAATGTATCCGCAGATGTTTGTTTAATCATTACGTTATAATGATACTTTTATTGTGTTTATTATAAAAAATTTATTATAAAAATGTTTAAAAACTTGTCAAAATCTTACAAACAATGTTATCCTGAAAAGATTTTAGAATATAAAATAGTATACGTGTCTATACGCAAAAAGTGTTATTATTCATAATTTAATGTTTTTTATTGCTAAATATTTAATTTTCATTAATTTTTATTGTAATTTTAATTATCATTGATTTTTAATTGTCACTAATTTTAAATAAATTTGAATGTGTTAAAATTGTATTATGATCCACAATTAGATCCTAGAACTAAATGTGAATCATCAATCATAATTTACAATACATAATTTACATACAAGGTATCCCAAAACTACTGCATTTTCTTTTAAGGACGTATTCTTGAGGTAATTTTGAGATGAAAATCCTAATACGAAAATGTCGAAACTACAATAATTTTTTGAATTATAAACTGACTTTAAATGCTTATAAGTAAAAAACCATTTTACTTTTGTAGTCTCTATTATTATTTCTGGATTATTTTGAATATTCTAAGACGAAAATCCTAATACGAAAATATCGAGACTATAACAGTTTTTGAATTACAAACTATCTTTAATCAATTATAATTCAAAAACTATTGTAATCTCGACATTTTTATATTAGAATTTTCGTTTCAAAATTACCTCAAGAATACGTTCTTAATATGAAATGCGGTGGTTTTGAGACACTTTTAATGATATGCATGTGTGAATTATTTTTATTATTCTTATGTGATAACATCTCCAGAAAAAATAAAGCATTTGGTGAATTGATCTGCAATTAATACATAAGGTCTAATTATGGATAATTGTCATTATTTTATTTAATTCAAATTAAAATATATAAAATGGTAATGAAATGAAATAAAATCATCCATATAATGTAATTTTTACGATTAATCATAACTATTAAATATTTTATTAATTGTTCAATATTGTTCTGGATAAAAATATGAATTTTTTTTTAAAGTATGATTTACAATTAGTGATTTTACCCTACTAAATATGTAGGCTTTAACTCTTACTTGTATTTACATATACGGTCTTAATAAATCGTTTATTATTGTTTACTGAAAAATTGAAAAATTCGTTATTATTCTTACATCGATTGTTGCGAAGAATATTACTAAGGCCTCGGTAGTCTAAAGGTAGTCTAAAAGGTAGTCTTAGGATGCTCGTAGAATGTCAGAGATCCAGGTTTGACTCCCAGCCGAGGTTATATTTTTCGCAATAAATTTATTTTCAATTTTTCAGTACATTAACTTTTTGATAGGATGTCTGATTGAGCATTAAAATTATTAAATTGCTTTGTGATATTATTGTAATAGTTTAAGAAGATTGCATTTAATGAAATATAAAATAAGTAATACAAATGTTATTAATAATCTATGTAATACAAATGTTATTAATACCAATAATATCTAGAAAAAATTTCATTGACTTTTTCCGTACCATTTTGAAGATATTTAATTTTAAATTTATGGAATTTTATATTACAAGTTGAAGGTATAACCTTATTCTGTAATATTCTCTTTATTCTGTATTTATTCTCTTTTAAATTGAGACATATATAAGACAGCAATCGAAAAATTGTTAAATTAAATAATAAAGTATACACTGAAGTTTGTTCTCGTAAAGTTTCATTAAAATTGATAGTTTACAAAACTACAGTTTACAAAAAATTTATATTCTTTAATGAAAAAAACTAAAATATTGTATATGTCAAATGGACGATACATCAAATGAGGATCTTCTTACAACTTTTATTTTGTCATTTTGAAAATATTTAGTAACATATATAATTAATAATAATTATGTATAATGGCATAAGATATTGTTAATAATCTTTTTATTCTATTATTTTAATTGTTTTACGTATTATTATGAAAGTGTCTATTGACTAGAAAGTAGCGCGAGAATCTTCTTAATTGCGTTTATAAGTCCGAAAGATCAATTCGGCGCGCAGTTCAAATGACTACATAGTATATAAAGTTACATAGAAATTATTTAAGCTGATTCTTTAGCAAATCGAGTTACCATAGAAATATTTAATTTTTTTATATAATGAAGTTGAAGTACCGAAATTGACGTGTGCAAAATTCTGCGGTAGGTTATAATAAACGATGAAATAAAAGAGAAAAAAATGTAATTTTTTACATATACCTTATACTTTTTATGTTTACCAGTGCGCACTGAGTGCGTCCAATCGAATTCGCCATTATAGTAACAGATAAGACATAGTCGCAGACATTTCTTTGACTGCACACAAATCTTACCATAGACTTGTCTAAAAAACGAGATTAATAGTTTAAAAAATTACGATTTTAATGGTCACAAAAAAGTAATAGGTCAACGGCCATTCTGAAAAGATATTTATGTGCACAAAAACTTGCCCATAAATTTAATCTCAAAAAGTAAACATAATCTCATCTTGTTTTTGTTCAATGAAGATGCAATTCTTGATTTACTATCATATATTTCATACTGTTTCATTAAGATGTACATGTAGTTTTAATATTTTATCCAAATTTTGCAGATATTTGTAATTTTGAGTGGGCCCTTTGGTGAGGCACCCCAAATTTTCAGCACTTTATTAAAAAACCATCTAGTGGTTTGTTTTCTGTTCCTGCACTAAACTGTTCTAGAACTCTCTTTCTCTCTTTAAACAAATATCAAACTCATATATCTATCTCACTTTAAGTTCCAAAAGTGTACACTAGCAAGTTTAGCCACAGACCTTAGGATGCAGTTTCGACCGTTCTAGGCTTTAACTCTTAAATATTCTTAACAATAAGAATCTAATTGAATCGTACATATGAATTAAAATACAATCAATAGGAAATAGGCGATAACGGCCTATATATAACGGAGCTGGATTTTCATTATAAATATTTTAAATAATTAAATAATCAATAATGATATTGTCATGTTATTCAACAGAATATACAGGTCCTCTAATTATTGACTGCGTTCAACTGAGAAAATTAATCAGTTAGCGCTTAGTGATTCTTTAATATGATTGGTTCTTACACTTATTAGATTTAGCAAAGAACTAAAGGCAAGAACTATATATAAGAAATTTAGAGGAAATACACACAAGCTGTCAGAGCTTGGTGGACGGAAATCTACTAACATGGAGAAGACTAGAGGTCCGTTCTTTTTAGTGAAAGTTCTTGCACTTCAAGAATTTATTTTTCTTCCTTTTCTCCACAATGGAGAGAAAAAAAAGAGCAGAAGTGCAAAAAGTTCAGCTAAAAAAAACAAGTCTTAGATCTCGGTCCCGGAGCACTCTGATAGTTTTCTCGTGTTGTCGCTTATTTCTTATATATTAAAGGCTCACTAACTGATTAGTTTTCTTTGCCGAACGCTATTGACACAATCCGTGTGAAGTTGGCCTTCTATCCAATTTTTGAGAAAATTAATTTTATATAGCTCATCGTTTGCATATTTATGCACACTTTTGGTTTTTTTTGTACACTTCCAGAAAGAAAAAACAATTTTGGGAGGGGGAGGTGGATAACTTCACACTAGCCCCTCAACTTCGAGTAAAATTGGATCGAAAAGGTCTTAATCGATAGATTTTCGTTGAAATAGACATTTCGAAAGACGATTCGATTTTTTATTTTCACACCTTTAGTTAAAAAGTTATTAACAGATGAGTGTTGGGGTGGGGGAGGGGGTCAATTTCACACCACATAAATTACGTTTTCAGCTCAAATTCAACAGAAACGGGTTTGAAATAGCATCAATCGATACTTCCTAGATTTTTTAAAACATAAACACAGTTTTGATATAGAAAAAATGCAATATTTCTTCAATTAACTAACTCTATTTTTTAAATGTCTGCGTTTTGAGCTTAAAAATATTATGTCGCTTGTCTCCAAAACTTTAATTGTTAATGACTTTTTAACCAAAGGTGTGCAAACGAAAAATCGAATTGCTTCGAAATGTACAAAAATGAAAATCTATCGATTAAGACCTTTTTGATCCAATTTTTTCGAAGTTGGAGGGCTAGTGTAAAGCCTCCAAAATAGGTTTTTTTAATAACTTTCTTCCTAGAAATGAAAATTCAAAGTATATAAATGTGCAAATGATGAGCAATCGAATGAGTTATATAAAATTAATTTTCTCAAAAGTTGAGAGACCAACTTCACATAGATATTGACACAGCTCTTGTGTACAGGTAGAGCGGCCTAAACTAAATCGAAAAGTCCTTAATAATTATGAATACTTAAATTTGCTAAACATTGAAAATATATAACCTAATAAAGGGAAAACGTTTATTATTATGTGACAAGTTTTATCAGTTTAATAATTTAATACTACAAAACACCTAAGTTCTGACTCATAGCTCCTTATTTTAATAATTTTTAATTGTTATTTTAATTATTGAATCTTGTACTGTAACTTTAATTTTAAATCTTGTACTGTAACTTTAATTTTAAATACATTTTTCCTGTGCTATTGGAAGATTTTGTTTAGTTAAGAAAGACGGACAATCATGCATAGTTCAGAGCGGCAATCCAGCATCACGCGCCGCTCGCGTTGGTGCGTAGCCATTGCTGCTTGCAGTAAACAACTCGCGCGCTTAGCAACCATGATTGGATAGCTGGGTGGCCATTTCTCGCCATGCGCTTAGATTTGGCAGTAGGCCGGACTTATTTAGCAATTTTTAGTAATTAATTTCACGTTAACTATTGCGAAAATTACAAAATGGTACATGAAAATTATTATTGAATAATGAAAATACAATTTTTTTTTATTTAACTATGTATAAAATTTTTTTATGTGCAAGTTATGTTGATGTAACACTATATATAATCTTATTTCAAGATTTTGAAAAAAATATATATTTTGAAAAAAAAAAAAAAAGATAATCTCAAAATAAGAATTTTTGTTTTCTATGTACTAATCTAGTGTAGTACGAGTGGCCAACTCACTATTAATCTATATAGCGTTGACCGATCCTATGTCGCTTTCCTTGACTATTTTCCGTACTTTCACTCATAATTGCAGCGATGCTTAATAACAAATTAGCTTCCTCATGTTTTCTTCCGAGTGTGTGGCTATGATTCGACCGCGAAGGAAAGCGGGCGCACGATCGGAAACTTCGGATTTCCGACAACGATTCTACCATATTTTGCAACGTGATTGCAACGTTAATGGTGATATTCATCATTGAAATTAAGGTCGGGGGTCTCTCTCTCCGGGACACTGTATTACGCGGCAGGAAGCCGCATAAATAAATATATCATCGTAGCTGCGTAATCGCAGTGCTTATTACGAAATGGTATCAAGTTCTGTCGAGTGTCGAGGGAATATGAAATAGCTGTGTTGACTATACTTACACAGTAAATAAGAAACATTAAATCAACATTTCGAAGTATTTATTTTATATGAATTTTATCAATATTTTTATGTAATATTTTATAAATGTTTTAATAATATTATCTAATACTCTCTCTCTCTCTCTTTCTCTCTCTCTCTCTCTCTCTCTCTCTCTTACTTTTATTCTTATATTTCTTTTAGCGCTACATCTTTACTCGAATGACGGAAAGGGTGTCACTACGTTGTATGTCATCACCTAATGCACAGTCTATCCATGTAAAGATGCGTTCGGGGAGACGCTATTAGCGCTACTTCTGTCATCCTATCTTCTTTGATAATTATTATAGATGTAAAACAAGGATAGAATGACACAAATGTAACCTTGAATGTAAGATCAGTAGACACAGAAAGATATATGAGTTTTTCTATTTGTTATTATAAGTTACAAGTCCAGGACGCCGATATATCGCTATACGTTCCTGCGATCACTAATTAGGATAATCGCGCGCATACGCACTCGCGCCATTTTCCTTCGATAACTCACGCGTGCTCTTTTGACTAGTACACTGGTCACATTTAACGTCACGTAAAATGGAATTGCGGAATATCGGAGTACTTAATGAGTATTGGCGGACAACGGCGCGAGAGAACGTCGCGCGAGTGAAAAAGAAAACACAGCCCGTCTCGTTCCACGTGCGCGCCACATGGATCCGCCATGAGTGGTAACTGCGAGGTAGCACAGCGAGGGGAGGTGAGGTGAAACGTTTCGGATGGATGTGGCCGAAGAGAACGAGGTGACACTCGGCGAGTGGAGCGTCTGCGCACCTGGTGGCCCTGGCGCGGCCGCTTCGAGATTTTGTGCCTTTCCTTTCCTTCGCCGCGCGTCGTCGATTTTCCTCGGCGCGGCGGCTACGTTTTGTCGTCGATGGGAGAGCGAAGCGGCAATCGATGAAAATTCGCGAGCTAAAAATCTCTCTCACTTTGCCGCGCTTTCCCATCCTTAAGTAACTTTCAACTTCCATGTTTTTCTTCTCGTTCCCGAACGTAGACTTGTTCTTTAGTTGAACTTTTTGCATCTTTTCTCCTTTCATATTGGAGAGAAAAAGAGAAAAGATGCATTGTACGTATGCCAGAAGTGCAGCTAAAAAAGAGACAGATTTTCGTTAGATATTTTCCATTTCTCCCTTTCGCCATCTCTCTTTTTTGCGCTTGATTTCCTTATCTCTCTCTCTCTCTCTCTTCCTCTTTTTCTATATCTTCCATAACAAGCAGATACTCGACATTGCTTTTTTTTTCCCCTTGTTGCCACTTTCTTCAAGTGGCTCAATTTCAAATGCAGCAATATTTTTTCGAGCGACATCTATAGCGTAGTATTTCGGAAGTTCATGCTAGCTGGAAGGAATAAATAATCTACTAGCAACAAATGCTCAGGTCATACGGTACGTGGTGATACGGGTACTTCTCTCTCTCTCTCTCTCTTTCTCTCTCTCTCTCTCTCTCTCTCTGTTCCTTATTTGTGGTAAATCCGATTTTCGAATACTCATTATTTTCACTTGTGCACCCGCTCTAATTCGGCGTATTACTTTAGCGCAAAAAAATTCTGCTGAACGTTGATGTGTTAATTTTCACCGTTCTTGTCAGTGAATATTCTTTCGCGGTGCGCAACAGGTTCCTCTCTTTCTCCGTTTTCCCTGCTGTTCTCGTTTGATTCCCGTACACGACTCGACATCAGCGTACCCGTACACCTGTCCAACTTGTTATTAACCCACACATATCTCGAAATTCTGCTAGATATTTGTTTCATTATTTGCTTTACGAAGGAGCGAGAGGAAAAGAGAAATTGTTTCATGGCATACAAGTGTTTGTCTCTTTTCCTTCTCCCTTCTCTCTCTCTCTCTCTCTCTCTCTCACTCTCTCTTTCTCTTTTTCTCTTAATATCTGAATACTCGATATCTTCTCGCACACCGACGTAACTCGTCATTAACGTCGGTTGAAATTCCGCGTGATATTAATTCGTTTTTGCTGTTTGCTCGACAAGAACGCCTTCCGTACGGCGTGCAATATCTAAACATTTCCTTCTCTTTCTCTCTCTCTCTCTCTCTCTTTTCCCCTCTTCTCTCACTGTAAACTGTAAGACACCTGAGCGAGCCAGGCGCTCCAGCCAACGAGAGAGAGGGGCCGCGTCGACGCGCAGTCGCCAGGTGAGGCAACTACGACGACGTGTTCGCCTCGTTACGCTCGGTCGGGGAACGCACGGTCAGTGCTGCACAGAACCTTGCGACTTTCGACGGCTCTCCGTCCGCGAGCGACCGAGGGGAAAGAGCGAGAAAAAGAGAGACGGGGAGCATCGAAGTAGCGTCCGCTGTCGCCGTCGAGATCGATTCTGCTCCGCGCGCTCCGTGAGCTCCGGTTTGCTTCTTTTTTTTTTTTTATTCTTTTTGGTTACTCCAGGTGTGCCGCCGTCAGATCCATAACCTCAAATCGTCGCGAGAAAGAGAGAGAAAAAGAGAGAGAGAGAGAGAGCGAGAGTGAGAGAGAGAAAGAGAGAAAGAGAGAGAAAGAGAGAGAGAGAAAGAGAGAGAAAGGAAGAGGGAGAGTATGTCGTGCGTGGCGAATAATCAGTGAGCGATCAGTGATAGGGACGCTCCGGCGTCGGGACGTCGCGCGAGTGCGTCAAAGAACAGCGACAACGGAAGAGGGAGGAAGAGAGAGAAATCAGACTTGGAGTAGGAATCCATTTTGGAGCCGCCAGGTGCGCTCCTACGGGAATGATGACGGGAACGAGGATGGGAGGAACTGGGGGAGGAGGAGGAAATAATTCGCAAAATTTCCTGGTCACCCTGTACGTGGCGACCGCCGGCCTCCAAGGAAACGCGCTCGGCTCCGACGAAGAGGAGATCACGCTGCTCGTTTACGTGCTCATCGATGAGCTGCAGAATAAGGTAAGGTAATGGCGAAGAGGGATAGACGGTGAAAAAGAGGAGAGAGGGGGGGAGAGAGAGAGAGAGAGAGAGAGAGAGAGAGAGAGAGAGAGAGAGAGAGAGAGATCGCGCTCGAGGCGGAAGTGGTTCGCCACGGACGAGTTGATTCTGGGCTCGAGATTCGCATCCCTGGAATTATCGTCGGCTGAGAATCATCAGGCTAATGTCCGTTTCTCTCTATCGATGTAGATTAACTTTATTCTCGATTTAACTTATTTTTTTACCTTCTTCCAGCTCTAAGAATTAGAGAAAAAGATAAAGAGTAAATTAAGTTGAAATTATAAAGTTGGCTGATAAAAACGGAGATATTCCTGTTTTCGGATCCTCCATAGCTTTCGAAGAGCTTCGGTTTAAATTATGAACACTATAATTAACTTACATTGTTGTTTCAGTTCTATCAATATGTTTATTAGCTTTAATCTCAGTCTAACTTTTTTCTCTAAATTTCTTGGAGTGAAATCTCACTCCAAAAGAATAGAAATGCTGCCATTATTGAAAAAAGTGAAAATATTTGCACTCTTGAATAAGAATGGCAAATTTTCACTCTTTTTCTCTGGAGTGAGATTTTTACTCTTTTGATATTGCGATTTATTCCAAAGCGCAAAGAAATCTCACTCTTCTTTTGGAAAGAAATGTTACTCCAAAAGAGTGAAAATTCAAGAGAGCAAAATGTTTTCACTCTTTTTCAATAATGACAGCAGTTTAATTCTTTTAGAGTGAGATTTCACTTCAAATTTAGAGAAGTTTAGAGAAATTTAAAGAGTTCTTCTTATCTTCTTCTAATTCTAAAGAAATTAGAAAAAGATAAAAAAATAAACCGAAATTAAAGTTAACATTTGTAAAAATGAACCTGAATCGCAGAAGGAATTAAATCATCCGAGCCTCGATCGGACTCTGATTACTTTAATCAATGTGCGTTAACACGGACAGAATCGTTCGTTGCTCGACGGGAAACGGAGAGATTCAATCAGGGACAATGAGATTGTATTAAGTCGGGTATACACACCAACGAATGAACGTTGAATGAAGACCGAAATTTGTTGTTATTCGTTGTATAAATATCGCACAAGTTTAATTGCTATACGTAAGACGTAACAACATCGAAACTGATCGAACGCTAATATTCGATGCAATTAAGAAAAGGAATAAACTGTTTATAAATACAAATATGAATCCGAATATTCGCGTTTGCTGTTCGTTCGGTGTCCGTTTGCCAAGTGTATACCGAGCTTTAGTTCCGCGAGCAGCTCCATCCGTCGGTTGATTGTCATCAAAATAGCTCCAAATAATATAAAAGCTCCAAAGTGAGTATTAAAAGTTACTTTTCGCGCGATTAGTCATTATTCATTTTAATGTCATTTTTGACGTTAGCATAATCTGTTGTTCTGCTTACAACGTTTTTCTCTTTTTCTTTTAATCTTGCAACACGAAATCCAGACAGCACACAATATTTACAAAATATTTAGAAAATATTTATAAATATTAATAAGACTTATTTTAAATATTTTTTGTGGTCTTAGATGGCATAGATCATAAATATTTATTATAAATATTATGAAATATTTATTGTAAATCTTGTAGTAAATGTTATATGTAGGAAATACTTAATAAGATAATTATAATTCAAATAAGAAATACTTAACAGAAATATTTATTTATATTTACCATAAATACAATATTTAATCTATCTTTTAATAACATTTCAAATAAAGCTTTATATAAAATATGTATAAAATATTTTGAAAAAATGAATAATAATAAATATTTATCATAAAAAAATTCTGTGCTATCTGGGAAAGACACTCTGAGAAAAAGTTGTTGATTTTAAAAAGCATTAATTGATTCAACTATAAATGCGACGGTCAGAGACTGTGAAGAAAATATTTATTAATTCAAACAAATAATGTGTTTTAAATATAATAATTACAAGATTTTTTGATATTGAACTTACGTATATTTAACCTTAAAATTTAACCTTTAAATTTAATTTTTAAATACGTAAATACTTGAATCAAAAAATCACTACGAACTAAAGGCATTTAGTCAAGTTAGTTTTTTTTCAGTGCGCCGCCTATCATCGGCATAAATCGCTAAATCATTCTGGAAATTGACACAAAACAATAACTTTCGTCGGTACAAAAAACTCATTCGGACGTGCCTTCTTGCATTTTCTCCGCTAGGAGATACAGATCGTGACATGTCCTGCGTGCTAAGTATCATCACATTTTGAACGGTGAGGCAAATCATCTTCAAAACGAAAGAGAATAACACCCATGTTTATATTATAATTTCGTTTCTGCTAAGAGATTCCTTTGAAACTGATCTCGAAATAATTCGACAGATGTATCTTGAATCAACATTACGTTTGCGATTCAAGTGAGAAACTCAGATAAAGTTTAGACACTTGAATCCACTTCCCGCGATTCGTCAAAAAATGATAGAAATGAATAGAAAGTATCATTAAGACGGATAAAAATCATAACGCGTCACCTAATTTGAGTAAAAAAAAACAATTTTTGTTTATTTTCAGAGAAACGTTCTTCTTGTTAGAATATATAGGTATATATTGTATAATATATGTATGTGAGTGTATATATATTAGTGTATATATATATATATATTAGTATATATGTGTATATGTACATTAGGGTGGTCCATTTTTTTCGACATTCGAATTTTTTCAATGGCACCCCTCAAAATAGTTCCACACAACTCACAAAAAAATAATTCCTGTAAAATTTCAGTTCGATCGGATAACAGAAACCCTTGTCGACTCATTAAACATTTGAGTTCCTTTATATTACATTCTCAACATTCGTTTTTAAGTATTTTCTACAAAAATCATTCTAGTCTCATATTGTTAAGAACTTAAAAATTGTTAATGACACAGGAAAATGGGGAATAAAGCTAATTACCGATTACAACAATATTATAACAAAGAATGAGGAACAAATACAATTTTTATTAAAAGTTGTTAGCGACTATCGCAAACAGTTTCCAGAAGCTAAGAAAGAAACTCTTTTGAAACTATTGCAGTTGTTAGAAAATTAATTTTACAGCTAAATTAATGTATTTTTTATATTATCGTTGTATTTTATAATATATAAATTATAAAAAAATTAATAAAGGAATTTTAAAAAAGTACATTTTTCAGACAGACTTTCATTCAGACATTTGTTACTCAGCACAATTCCTATTCTTGAAATCTAAAATTTTACATTATTTTTCTCGTATATTTAAGGCTCGTAACCCCTTCATTTATAATTCATTTGTTCACATTTATTGAGCCTCTTCTTTACATTATTTTATTATTTATCTATATATGTACATTGGAACACAATTTTANCCTAAGAAAAATAATCAAATGTCAAAAAAGAAAGGCTCATCGGAGTACATACCGGAGTTATACTAATTATTTATTTTTATTTTTTAATTATTAACAATACACCTAATTGTTTAAATGAGACATATAATCTCAAACGATGCAGAAAAGCAAAACACATATATATTAAAAAAAAAAAGGAAAATCCTTTAGGCTCATTTTTGTGGAAAATACGCTTGAAATGTTGAGAGTGTAATATGAAGGAACTCTCTCTCAAATGTTCAACGAGTTGTCGATACGGATTCCCGTTGTTCGATCAAACTGAAATTTGACAGGAATTATTTTTTTGTGAATTGAAACCATTTTGACGGATGCCGCGGAAAGAATTAAAAAAAAAAAATTTTTCTTCAAGAGTAAAGATGGACCATCCTAATATATATATGTATAGGTATATATAAGATAAACTTGAGTAAGATGACCATCTTTAAAATGCAATCTTTAAAAGCATACTTTAATTTTTATTATCTTTAATAGTGTTATGTTGGTATATCTTTTCCGCCATACGGAAAAAGAATG